>CANNZV010002673.1:0-29653 GCA_947561585.1 Caprella mutica | reverse complement strand
CTTTTTATATGAATTTTTTCATAAAACATAATTAACCATACAAATTTAAAAAGTATAATTTAAAGCTAGGGTATGAATTTATTATCAAACTAATAGTCCTGTACAGTAGATAAATGTCTTATAAACCAGTCTCAAATAATTTGAACAATGCATTTTATTATTTAATCCATCGGTCACAGACTTATGTTCTACTTATTTCTCACAGTTTTGTAAATTGTCAGTAAATTTCTATATGAAAGGAGAACTTTATTTAAACATGCAAACATTTGTACAACTAATTTTCACAAATTTGTTAAGCTCCTCGCTTGAATCATTTTAGAAAATCCTGGTAGATTTTGTTAGAGATGCACCGATACTAAACTGGTATTGGTAACCGATACTAAACTGGTATTGGTAACCGATACCACTACCAATTACAGACAATTTCAAACTATTGTAACCGATGCCATTTACTTTTGAAAGTATACCTAATATTAAAGGCAAAGACACCGGATAATCATTAGTATTTTGTTCTAGTCAAATCAAAATAACTGAGAAAAAGATATTCGTTTAAATCGAATACCATTTTAGATTACCGTTATACATATATTCAAGGCATCAAACTCTGATGATTTATTATTATAAGTTATTACAATATAGATTTAGTAATTACGCGCTTTTATTGTTTTTAATATGATCTGAAATGCTGCTTTGCTGACGGACATGTCATAATGCCACTTACATGTTTAGCTTCGATTTCTACTTATAATTTGAAATTATTTGAAATTATCAGATAGATCGAATTTATAAAAAAAAAGAGTTTTCAGCTTTCCTCTTATGATATAAATTGTTTCCTGAAGTATATAAACGTTTCTATAATAATTATTTAAGTTTATCCAATTTTATACTTATGCACGAATATTTAACAGAATTACTATATCTAATACCTAGTTGTCAATTAAAATGTCATATTAATTATATACTTTTTCTTATATGATCGAATATGTGTAACTGTCCGAAAATTCATAACTTATCTAACTTTTACAACTCTAATACAGTTGCCACGGACCCTTGTTATGTTGGTAGAAAATGATAACCATTGTAGACAATTACTTTTCGTCTTAATTTCGTCAAAAGCAATGAAAAAAACGCAAATATTAACGGTACAATAGACATTCGTATCCTGCTGAAGTTCTAGCGTTAGAAATTCTGCTCGTATTTTAGCAGGAGACTGAGCTATATGTTACGTTAGAAAATTGCTGCGTTTTTTCTAACGCAAGTGTGAAGAGCTTCGTTAAAATTAATTGCAGCTAAACTTTTTGCCATGAGCAGTATTTCTAACGCGGCGTTGAGAAACGCAAGTGTGAAGGGGCCCTAACTTGTTATTATTTAATTGCATCCATGATACCAGCAGGTATATTGGAAAATGCAAAATTTCATATTTTTTCTAATATATTCGAAAATATGGAGCTGTCCGATAATTTTTAACTTACCCTACATAGTAAGCACCAGAACGAGCAACAAATTTCCGTCAAATAGCTATTTCTGCCAGAGATAAAATTCGTGGCACCTCAATTTCTCAAAATGTGTTGTTACTGTTAGTTAATTCTAAGTCTCATCTACGTACCTACAGATATTGATTATTTATACTGTATTTAATAATGAATGTCCACGAGGAAACTCTCATAAAATCTTTACTATCTGGAGAAGCTGGGGGTAAGTATCTAGTTAAGTACAATTTGACAGTAGACACTAATAGACAGTTGCAATTTTGCAAATGGTGAGAAATATCTATTTTTCTCCTATGCAGCAATGTTATTTTGGAGAGAATTTATGATAATTTGATCATTTTGACAGACTGCAGAATATGGAACATTTTTCCAAGACTCTCTGACTCTGTGACAAATTGAAATTGCCAGACTCAGACTGCAAGAAAAAACTGGTAAACTGTTCTGTGTTCTCCAAGAAAATTGAATAAATCCTCTATTTTTGCTTCTGTTCTCAGTAAAATACATGTAAACATATATGCCAGAATATTTGAGTAAAATATGTTATAATACCTATATGCCTGAGTATTTGGTCATTAATTTGGCCAAAATATAATAAGTTTCAGTTTACAGACAGGCCAGACTGAGACAGCCTACAGGTAAACACTATAGGCTATAGCTAATGTTCAAATTTACTTCTGAAATTGTGAATAATATAATCAGAATAAAGAATTGACTCAATTGTATAGTCATTGTTAAAAAAACAGTGTAGTCCCATCGCTAATTCCTATGTTCCAGTCTGTATTTGGTGCACAAATCCCACTGACTTTTTCAAAAAGCTAAAAAAATCCACCATAAATTTCCAGTAATTTGACTGATCCACCAACATTTTCCCAATTTATCCACCGAAAATTAATGGTAACATAGGAATAAATAGCTAAAAGTCCACTGACTTTGCCAGAATATTATTTTCAGAGGGGAAAAAATTCCACCGACATGTCGGTGGAATTTATCACGAAATACAGACTGGCCTATGTTTAGCTACATGTTAATTACAAAGTGCAAATGTTATATATTAAATTGTACAATTACATTTTTAAATCCTATATCATTCTTATATAAACCTTTCTGTATTTTATTTCAAAATATCCAAAATAATTGATGTTTTAATAATATTTTGTTTTTCAATTTTTCAGAGGAGTTGAAGCAATGGAAGGATTCACCTGAGCTTGCTAATTACATTCAGCATCTTGGGACATGTGGACTGGCTAAATTGAGTAAGTTGGTTTGTTTTCTTTGTTAGCTCTTAACTAATTTATTCATGAATTAGTAATGATTATAAATATCTGTTTATTAATCATAAATTAGATACAATTTTTTTTAAATTTGACATTCTATTTATAGGTGATGAGTGTTCAACCATCCGATCAGAACAAAGCAGCTTGCTTGACCAGACTAAGGAGCTTGCTTATAAAGAATACAACACATTCATTCATACTGCTGATTGCTCCAAACTAACATCTAAACACCTAACAAATTTGGAAAAGAGTTTGTCTGATACCTCTTCCAAAGTGAGCAATCTTCATGGCACTCTGAACAAGTTCATGACAACTTCCAGAAATCTTTTAATTTCGCGCCAGTTGAACAGCACAACTCTCTCCAAACACACTCAACTGCTTGAGATCTTAGAGCTAGCACAGCTTCTGGACACATGTGTACGCAACAGCTACTATGATGAGGCTCTGGAAATCATTGCCTACGTCAAGAGGTTAGAAAAAAAGCACGGACACATTCCAATCATAAATGGAATTGTGGAGGAAGTTCAGTCTTCCAGTCAACAGATGCTTTCTCAACTGCTATCCCAACTGAAAACAGAAATAAATTTACCACAATGTTTGAAAATTGTTGGATTGCTCAGAACTCTTGATGTATTTACTGAGAGCCAACTGCGAATAAAGTTCCTGCAGGCCAGAGATGGATGGCTGACTAATGCATTGAGAGCGATACCTCATCGAGATGAGTATCAGTACCTCTCAAAGTCAATGGAATGTAACAGAGTTCACTTGTTTGACATAGTGACTCACTACAAGGCTATATTTGCTGATGAAGAAACAAGGTTCAGTTCCTACTCAGACCAGAATGTGAACATGCAGGCTATTCTTAACTCATGGATACTCTACAAAGTCTCCAACATTCTTGCTCTGCTGCGCAAAATGCTCCTCAAGGCAAACATAAGTGGCAATAATCTGGAAGCTCTGATGTCACAGAGTATGTTCTTTGGGCAGAGTTTGAGCAGGATTGGAGCAGATTTCAGGAGTCTGCTGCCCCAAATCTTCCAAGAGGCTGCTGCACGCAATGTTACACGAGACATCAGCACTGCTAATCACAAGTTTGATGAGAGTCTCAGCTGCTTCAGTTTGCTGGATGCTCTTCCAGTCGTCAATGAAGGAAAACATTCTAATCAGGTAGTCTAATTTTCAAAATTTTATTTACAATTAGGGAAACAGCATGTTTTATTTTACATATGATTTATCTAATATTTATCTTGCTTGTTTTTAATGGAAAAATATTGTCTTAATAATAAAAATTGATTCACATCTCGATAATTTTTTTTTTCTTTATTGATAATAATCCTTCAATTCTCGACAGTTTCTGGTGCAGTCTTCTTCCTCACCCCGGGCCCCTCTGTCACTGCTGCAGTTCCCCCCTTTAGGACATTACCTCAATGCGCTGGTGAGCTGCTTTAACACACACCGTCAGTGTTGCTTCACCGCCCTCCTGCCTGTCATAACAGATTGCCTAACTTCCTCACTAGCTAAGGTAAGTGTATATTATTTACAAGGAAAAACTCTTCATCTAGCACTTAATCATCAAAAAAAAAAAATAAACTAGGTGTTGTAATTGTTATTTTTTCTATTGATATTAAAACTTTGACTCAAATGACAAACTTTAACCTAAACTAAAGGCTTTCTAGTTTTCTTTTTCTTGGTAAGTAGTTAGCTACATCTTTTAATTTAGTTAATATTGATCTTTGGATATTATAATTTCTATTTACTCTTAAATAACTTAAGATAGTTAAGAAGCTAGCCATTGTTGCTATCCACTCAGCTGTGGATAAAATAATCACAGCTTATGAACATTATTGTAATGAATGAAACTTATGAAACTTATCTCATCACAGCTCTACTTTTTACCAATTTATCTACAATACGAATATATTTTGATGGTCACTTACCATCATAGTTTATAATAATGCTCTTTTAAATTTCCAATCTGGTAATTAGCTAGTACAAAATTATAAATATCTAGTAATAGTTTGATTATCAGTAGGTAAGTACATTGCCAGTAGGTACAACACCACTAGGTACACTGTTCTGAAGTTCTCACTGTCCTCTTCAGGTGGTTAAGTCTTTAGTAGAGCTGCAGGAGGTAGAGTGTTCCTGTTTCAGTGCCGCTGAATGGACTAACTTCATGACCCTTTGCACTGTGGTGAGAGACACTCTCATTCCACACGTCAATGCTTGTCTCCGCTGTCTCTACCCTCTAGAACACATGAGTAATGTCACAGGCATCAGTGTACATCAACTGAAGAAACAGGTGAGTACTGCCATAGAAGTAGGATTTCTATTGAGTGATGGCATGAGCAATATGAAGGTTTGCTATAAGTGCCATAGTGAGCAATATGAAATTATTTTAGGATTTTTAGCATCGGCTTGAGCATTATGACATTGTACAAGGATCAGCAATATGAATGTGTACAAGCATGAGCAATATGAATGAATACAATCATCAGCAATATGAATGAATACAATCATCAGCAATATGAATGTGTGCAAGCATCAGCGATATGAATGTGTAGCTACAAGAAACAGCAATATGAATGTGTGCAAGCATCAGCGATATGAATGTGTAGCTACAAGAAACAGCAATATGAATGTGTGCAAGCATCAGCGATATGAATGTGTAGCTACAAGAAACAGCAATATGAATGTGTGCAAGCATCAGCGATATGAATGTGTAGCTACAAGAAACAGCAATATGAATGTGTACAAGGATCAGCGATATGAATGTGTAGCTACAAGTAACAGCAATATGAATGAATACTAATATCAGCAATATTATTGAATGAATGGTTGACGAACACTTAGCCGAATGTCATATGGCTGAAATATCTTTTTTTTGAAGAAAATGGTATAGCAATATCATTTAATTTTATAAAAATAATAACTTTAAATTAATATAATAACCAATGATACAAGTTCAAAAGTATGAAGAGAAGCTTTTTTCCACTCATATTTCTGATGAAATTCATGATCATGAAATAATTCAAATTGTTGAGCAATATATGCTTGCAGCCCGTAATATGGATACGCATTTTGTAGCTACACATTAAAATTAATTTTCCTTTTTATAAAATAACTTCAAATTCGATGGAAATAAAAAAATCATTAATTGAATTATCCGGAGGCTGCACTTCGTAATGTGGCAAGATTCAAATTAATACAAAACATGAAATTATACAACATTGATAATTGAATTCTAAATTGTAATAGCACCCTAGAACTTAAATTAATATTAAATAAAAAAATTATATAGCTACTATCTCAGGACAGAAAATTGTTTCAGTTGAAAATTTCTGGTCATTAACTCTTCAGTTGCCACTGATATCAGTTTCAGTAGGTTAACATTAATAAATTAGGCAAGTTTCTTGCATTAAAATAACTGTAAGATTGTAATGAGAATCTGCTTGACAGAATTTCGGTCAGTTGGATGCAACCAAGATCTGCGAGCCTCTGGAGCCTTTTCTGCGCAAAGAGGAGACCAAGGAGGAAGATGTAGAAGTCACTGAGGAACTTGCAGCTGGAGCTGACAAAAGCACTGAAGAGCAAGATACACCTGTCGAAGATGAGTCTGTGGCCAAGATCCGCAATATTGCAGAGGCGAGCATGCCGAGTGACTCGGACGCTAACGAGAATGAACAACTAGTTGGTGTTTTACCAGTGAATTTAACTACAGTAGACAAAGCAGCACCTTTGGTAACTTCTGCAAGAGTGTCTGGTGAATCAGAAGGCTTTACGGAAATAAAAAGTAGCGCTGAAGTTGGGAATAGTGATATCAGTGTTGTGCAAGAAGAGTTTGGTCCAGACCTTAATGAGGATAGTAGTGGTCTTGATTCAGCTGTTAGGAATAGTGGTAGTAGCCCATTAGATGGCAGTAGTGGTCTGAACCCAAATATAGAGGGTAATGTTAGTCTACTTCTAACAGTAGCCAACAGTGGTCTAAGCCCATCAGAGGCAAGCAGTGGTCTAAACCCATTAGAGGCAAGCAGTGGTCTAAACCCATTAGAGGCAAGCAGTGGTCTGAACCCACTAGAGCCAAGTGGTGGTTTAAACCCATTAGAGGCAAGCAGTGGTCTAAACCCATTAGAGGCAAGCAGTGGTCTAAACCCATTAGAGGCAAGCAGTGGTTTAAACCCATTAGAGGCAAGCAGTGGTCTGAACCCACTAGAGGCAAGCAGTGCTCTAAACCCATTAGAGGCAAGCAGTGGTTTAAACCCATTAGAGGCAAGCAGTGGTCTAAACCCATTAGAGGCAAGCAGTGGTCTAAGCCCATTAGAGGCAAGCAGTGGTCTAAACCCATTAGAGGCAAGCAGTGGTTTAAACCCATTAGAGGCAAGCAGTGGTCTGAACCCAAATATAGAGGGCAATGTTGGTCTACTTCTAACAGAGGGCAACAGTGTTCTGAATCCACTAGAGGCAAGCAGTGGTCTACCTCCAAATAATGGTAGCACCACTAGCCCAATAGATCAAGGTGGGCTGAGCATGAGTATTGATGTTGGAGATGGTCTTCTCTCAGGTACAACTAGTGACACTCAAACCTCTCTTCGTGATAGAAAAGAGAGTCTCACTGAAATATCTCTCCATGATTAGATTCATTGGTTTGGTTGGAAAAGCAATCCTTATAAATTCAATTGCTCTTGTTGATTTTTTTAAGCTATTACAATATTTATTTGTATTCCTATATCTTCGTCACGTTTTATTATTATTCTGTTATTTTATAGTGATGTACATATGAAAAGTGATTCACAACTAACTATAAATATATATAAAAAATTGAACAAGTTTTATGAAATGTCGTATTGTACATCAGTAGCTAAATCTGTCGCGGTTGAAATGAAATCATTGATTTCGAAATATGGATCTTCTATACCTTAGATCCTTCACTCTATTCATTGGCTAGCAAATTATGACGTCATTTTTGCCAATTAATACCGGTAGCTGATTGGTTATGAGTAAATGCAATATTGTCAAAGATTATTACAGCCTTTATTTCACTTGTGGTATTTTTTGTTTACATTTAAGTGTAAAAATTATCTTTATTTATAAGCAATGTTATATTTTATCTTTTTATAAATATTTAATAGTTTAAACTTTAAATGCGAATCAATGTTTTCAAACTTTAAATGTGTATCCTCTCGAAAAAAAAAATTGGAATCTAGAATTTAAATAAAATGATTTTGAGATAAATACTTTTTCATTTCTTCCTTTTATTTACAATACCATCAAAATACACTATTTTATTTACAAGAAACAAATAGTAAAGCTATACATAAATAATTACAATATGTAGCAAATAGATTTATACAATGTACATACTTAAATTTATCAATCACATCATAGTTTATAAGAAATTTCCATTAAATGTTTTGATATGTTGTTAAAGAAGTCATATCAAATTTGCTTCATTTTATATTAATAGGAAGTCTAGCTCACTACGTTTTTCTAATTATTTCTGCTTGTATAGTTAGTAAATTATTTATCAATTTTAACCATTTTGTTTTTTCTGCTTTGGTCTCTGCCTTCAGTTCGTAAATGATTTCCTTTTTGGCTGATCTCTCTTCGATTTTGAAACACATTTCCGAATCCATATTTGGTCCCAGTGTAATTTGATCCAACCATATTTCTTGTATAAAGTCGTAGTGAGGTAGATTGAGTCTGGTAAAAACAACCATTTTCTCAAATAGGATCACGTAGTACTGATTTCCGAGTTTTAGATTCCTGACTTTGTTGCGGGCTTCTAGAAATCCTTTGAGCAAAATATTACCCGATTTGTAGAAATCTAACTTTGTTTTTGGAATGGCTGAATGAAGCAATGTAACCCTAGCGTCTTCGATGCAGTTGAGAAGGAGGCACGTTTCCCCACGTATCACAGGGTGGTACTTTGGTTTTAGGGACATACAATGCAACCACTCGGCATAAAATGCCAACTGGGCAAAAGGGTACACGTAGAGTCTCACGTTATCGCCATCTTGGAGGGTGAGAGTGAGACCAGCTCTGATTTCAATGAATTCCTTGTAAAGAGAAGGAAAGTTAGGTATGTTGCCAATGAAGCAATCTAGGACACTCGCTTGTTCTTTTGCATAGGCTTCTTTCAATTTAGGCAAGAAACTGCCATTGTGTAATCTACGCAGTTTTCGTAATACCGAACCTAGAATTGGCGGTGGAGGCATTGCTTCAGGGTCGAGGAAGATATTTAACTTGGCAATATATTTTTCTTCTTGCTTGATGAAGTATTCGAAAGGATTTTCTTTGAATTCTAGATTTGATTCCATGTCACTAGTATTATTCTTAACTCTATCGACGACTTCCTTCAAAGTGGGAGAAATCAACCACAAATCTAGAGACCAGAACCTCTCGGGTGATGTTGGAAGACTTTGATGGAGCTCAAGGTTCTTAGATGTATTCAAATACGAACTTCGGTTCATATCTTTCCAGTTTTGGAATTTTTTTAACCACCGGTCTCTCTCTTTTGGCATTTTCGCTTTTAGTCTATGACAATCATATTCTTCTAGAAAGTCTTTTGTAACTTTCAAATTGAAACCTAGAGTATCGACAGGAGTTACGTCCATAAGCTGACCACTGCGGAGATGCGTCTTGTAAATCAGGTAGTCGAATTTGTTCTCAGCTATCACCATAATATCACTGAACAATATGATTTGCAAGGGTCTCTTTTTGATTGAATGAGCATCATTCAAGAGAAATTCACCAGATTCTTTTATCAGACCAGAAAGTCTCAGCTCTATTGGACAATTTTGAATCACGTTGATGGTCATCTCAGTATTGGCTTGGTCTTTCAGATTCTCGAAGTACTGAACTGTGTCTTTCAATTGCTCATGATCTTCGGCACAATATATGTCAAGAAAGTTTTTGAAATGCATAGCGTAGATGTTGAGACGACGTGACGGAATTAGAATTTTTGAAGCCAATTCTTTGAAATTCTCTTGGAAGTATTTGAAATGAGTCTTCATTTCTTTTTGAATCGTGTGAGCAAGAACTGTGTACTTCCTGTAAATGTTGAAATCATTGGCCAGGAAGCCCCGTGCTATGGTTTTTATGTTGTAGTTACTTGATATCACAATCTCGTTGATTGTCTCTTGGAGATGAATCATGACCTTAATTTCCTCAAACGCCTGGTCGAAATGTTGGCGAATTCCATCTGGAGTTTTTGCTCGCATAATGCTATAAGTTTCTTGTAGTTCACGGAGAGTTGCGAGGTAGCATTTCATATCTTCTACCAGTGCATCTATTGCCTGAGTTTTCAAAGCTGTTGACTTGTCAGAAAACGTTTTTATTTCCAGAGATGGATTCGAACTCGAATCGCTGTGAAACCTCTGTCTTTGAGTGAAGGTGTTGTCGGCATCGACTATTCTGATATGATTGTCGAAGCTCGAGTTTGAAGAGTAATACTCTGTCAGAAGTGATACATTTGTTGATTGGAATTCTTCATCAGGCAAGGTATTCACGGTATCGTTTGAAGATAGGGGAGAATCGGCCGAAATATTTTGAATCACTGCTGGGTTCCTGTTAATGAAGAATGGCAAATTAAATTAAATTTTATTTTTAGTTACAATTTTTTTAGGAAAATAACATTTCTCAAACTTAAAATAGGTAATAGATATTGAACATATATGCAAGACTTTCAGATTCTTTAGTTGATGAGTAAGTTATAGATTACATTTAAAGAATTATAGTTAATAATAATATTTTTTCATTAGAAAAGGAAACGGTACACTAAACAGTAACTGTTATTATCGATATGACTAAATAATAAATAATATAGATTCAGTAATTGAAAAGTCGTAATGCTAACGTGGATCACTGTCAGAAAACGAAAAATTCAGTAGAACATTTAGTTTAAGTTCAACATTATATTCTAAATGTAATATAATTTAGTCTCTAATTAATATTTCAAGTCAGATATAGAATACGAAGATATGTTACGTATCTCCCATCCATCTTGTTTTTGGCTCCAGATGCCCACCTCTGTGAGAGAGTATTGATGTCCACTCGAAAATTGTCATTCGATAACTTGAGTACTCTGTCCTATGAATATTTTATGGTACGAGAATAGACTATTTTCTGATAAGGGTGTGTCTTATCTATTAAAAAATTATGTAGATAATTTTAATTCTATATTAGCACCATATCGAATTTCCTTACCGTACAAACGATTTCTTTATGAATGTTGGTGTTACAAGTGATGTTTTATTTCGACTCTTCCTATCTTTGAACTGAAATAATATGAAAGAAAATTAGAACATTGGTTATAATCCATTTCAAGTAATTAAGATAGATTTGCTCATCAAAATATAGGTAGTTACCTTTTCCTTCATTTTGACTCTCTCCGATTGAGACCGCAAGAAGTTTTCTCTTTCTTCATCTTTGTTCAGGGATGTTTGTGAAGACAGTTTAGTCAAGTGAGACTTCAAATTCGATGCCAAGTGGAAATTGTTAAGTGACGGAAATAAGAATTTGTTCTTCTTTCCTATGTATTCACTTGTTTTCGGCTCATTTGGAGTAATTTGCGAGCCTTCAGGACACGCATTCTCCAGAAGATTCGAAGAGGAGAATCCCAAACTAGGCTTTTTCGGTCGAACACTGGCACCTCTCTGGTACATTGGAATATCTCTTTTGAATTTATTACTGATGCGAGTGGAAGTGGAATGTTTCAATACCTTACGGTTCCATTTGGTGGGTGCCACAGAATCGGTGGTATCTTCAACGATGACTGACTCTTCCGTTGAACTTCCTGTACTTTCAGTCTTGGTAGTTTGGGCTAAGCATTCAATATTAACTGCTTCTACTATTTCCGGGTCTTTTGAAAAACTGAATGAATCATTATCAAAAGAAAAGAGTTCGTGGATGTTCTTGTTAGATGATATTTCTGATAATCTATGGTGGGTACTATCGACAGACACAGGGTAGTGCTGTAATCTGGCTTCAGAGTTCTGGAAGTTCTGTAGGTACTTTATTTTAATTAGATCTATTTTGTCAGATTTGTTGATGACGGAGTTTGCAGTGTTTCTACTTATCGATGATGGTTCTGATCGTACTTCTTTTTCATTGCTTTTCTTTTTCGGATGCACACACGCGTCTGAGGATATAGAGCGACAAAATTTCATAGAATTCTCTACATTTTCTACGGATTCTGTCATCGAAATGAGTGAAAGTTTTTGTCTTCTAATGTCATTCTCAAACGATGTTAAGTTTTTGTTAATCAAGGAGGAAATTTTTGCATTTGATTTAGCGGAATTAGATAATTTAGGAGGTAATGCAGGAGGTACACTTCGTCTGGTGCTTTCTTCAGACTCAATTTGACTTCTCTTCTTTTCTCGGAAACTCCAACTTTTAGGAGGTAAAGGTGGAGGTGACAAATCATTGCTGAGTGTTGGTGAGCTATTTTCTCGTGAGATGTTCTTATTTTCGACATCAGAATGAATTAACTTCAAGCTACTTTCGATTAAGAAATTCTCTACTTTATCATGCTGAGAAGACTGTGTTTCGTTGGGGGTATAGATTTGTATTCTTGGTGCAGTTTCCTTATGAGATATTTTTATAGAATCAAACTCTTCATTTTCATTACAAGCACTATTATCCAAGGAAGTGTTCTCTTTAACTGTTAAATTTTCTTCGTCTACTAAATTTGGTGAATCTTGTTCACTAACAAATAACTTCCTTATATCCAGTATAATCTTATCGTTTAACAAATTATCATTATTTAATACTTGTAATTCATCCAAAAACGGACTATCAACTTCTATACTTATATTATGAGATTCCGGACATGTAGGGTAATTATTATTCGATGACGGTATTATTAATTTATCATTGGTAATGTCTGCAGAAATAGGGCTCGTGGAATTGGATTCGTCTTTTAATAGCCAGTTCTGTCGATGAATCAATGGCAGTCCTCCCAATAATGTAATTCTTCTTTGGTTTCTTTTCTTGCGAGCCAGTTTTACATCAGAAACTGATTGCTTCACTGATATCGAACGCTGGTAATTTCGTCGGTAGGTCTCTTCGTTGCATTCGCATGGCAATTGTATGGGGTCCTTGGTGTCATGTCGATCGCAAGGATCAATAATTTCAACATTTGCTTCAAAATATTCACCTTTGGTTTCACTCAAAGGACTTTTTGTAAGGGTGACTGATCCATCTTCTTCTGATTCTATAATTCGAAGAGTATCATCTTCACTCGTAGATGGGATGTTTGCTGCACTCGTTTGGAAGTGGTCAAGCTTATCGAAATTCGGAGGATTCTCGCATGAAGATTCTTCAGAGTTTTCTGACCTCTCTTCTTTATCTGACAGCTTTTGATAAGCTCTATTTCTAATCCATTTCAAGCTAACAGCTTCTACTATTTCAGTGTTATCTGTGTAACTATCTTCATCTTGGTGTTTCAATTCAGATAGAAAAGTCGCTTGATCTACAATAAGCTGCTGACTGATCAAATTATCCTCTTCAGTAGAACTTTCTATACCATCTGCATATTCTAATTCTACACTCCCCTCTGAAGATTGATCAACAGTTGCATCATTTATAAACTGAGTGAATGCGTCGTACCAATTCTCAAAATCTTCATAACTGGTAGTATCGGTCACTTCATAATCACGGAGAGGTGTTTTATTTGTCTTATCCATTCTAAATTTATTTACTATGTATAAACAGCTAACCATATTCCGAATAATCACTGATGAGTGTTTGCTGGTCTTGATTCAATTCGATTTCTTGATTCTTTGAATTCGAACAGTCCTGATACATTTTGTGAAATCTGTTAAAAGATAAGCATATTAGAAAGCTTTAGATTACTAATACAAATATTCCATATTAGTTCGATAAAATTTTTAGTGATAACTGTTGATTATGTTAGACAATATCAAATCACACAAAATTCAATTTCTTGGAATAAATAGATAACAGTTTATCAATTGTTACTCTTTATGACCGTTCCGGTGATAATAATTTCAGTATTAACTATTAAGCAACGCTAGCTAAAACTCTCTTCCTAAAGCCTCTTTAGTCGGTATATATATTCTTCAAGGTGAAATTTCTTATCAGACCGAGTGGCAAATCTGTACTCAACAGATATATTTACACAGTTTTTGATCTAATAATAAATATGAATTGTACTAAGTGCTGGTTATACTTTGTTATTGTGGAACAGTCCAATGATTAGGGAAGGTGTATCAATTTTCGATTTTGAAATGTGATATTGAAATAATAAAGATATTTACAAAGGGATCAGAAATAACCAAGTAGGAAGTTATTATTTGGTAATATTATTCAAACAGATAGCCCCCCTCATAAAATTTGGTGATCCAAATTGAATTTTAAAGTAGTTATTATATTATACTCACCAAGATTTAGTTAATATGTTTTGTCGTCCGCTCATCTAACTCCTGATTTGCGTTCGATCATTTTGATTCTTTAGTGTTTGACTTCTTTTCGTTGTTTTGAGTGATTTTAGTTTTTATAACTGATTATGTTTCTATTATAGCTTGGAATATTTTTATACCTGGAACTTGAAAAATGTATATTAATTGTTACTCTCTGTTTACCGTATTTAAAAGAAATAGTAATTTCAGTATAGAGTATACAGAATTTAAATTATTCCAAAAATAAATATTTACTATCCTATCATTTATTTCATAGTTGTTTGATAATTTTTATAGAAAAGACTTTTTTAATCAGTCTTTCCTTTAAAGGTCCTCTCCAGGCTCCGGGAAAAAAATGAGTTTATTACATAATATTATAGAACTAAGGTCTAGGATCATTATTCTGCAAACCGCATACAATTCGTTTCAATATATATTTTATAATTTGCTTTTAATGTTTTTTAATACTCTGTGAGCGACAATTGAGCGAATCACTAATCTGATGCAAAAGAATAAGATTGTACTCTTTGTTTTGATTACAAATTTGAATTTTATAAACAAACCACGCGTTTTCGGCCTTTATTTTAGATATTAATTGTTTCCTAAAGTATATAAACGTTTCTATTATAAGGTCATTCAATTTTATACCTTTACACGAATATTAAATGGATTTATTAAACCTAATACCTAGTTGACAATCGAAACAAATGATGTACATTCTTTTTCTTCAGGCTGAAAATTTCTTAAATTAGTAAGTTTTGATTATAAAAATCTTTAAAAGCATATAAAATTAAAAATATGCTACCAAATTCGATGCAGTTTGCAGCAAAATGATAAGAAACATTAGCCTCGTTGAACAAGGCAATAAAAATATTTGCTTGGAGGGGACCTTTAATAAGTTTATAAAAAACGATATGGATTGAAGATTATTCGTTTTCTACGAGTGCATTACTTAGAAAACTAATTTGACGGAGAACTAATATACTGTTTTAAAGATTTTAATTCCGTCAGTAATTTTTAATTTCACTGATAAAACATATTTCAACAAATATTAACATATTGCACTATTAGTTTAAATGAAAAGAAGATCTTGGAAAAAGACCATTTAATCCCTTTTGATATTCCGAATTTGTTCGACGAGATCAGTTAAATTTTACAAAGCACATTGTTATCTCCAATTACTATAGTTATTTCATATTAGGTATTTCATACACTAAAATTCCATTAGGGTGAGTACAGGACATCCCTGACCCTCAATAGTTTTCACAACTTAAAAACCTTAGTTTATTCAACTGAAGACCATCTAGACACAACTAAAGATTCAGTTCTTGCACCATCACTCAGTTTATTGAAATACATTTACGCTTATTCACCACAGATCAGTCTCACACGCTCTCCAAAAAGTACACAACAACATTGGTGTCTTTTTTCTGAATGAAGTGAAGGTATAGTTACTGCCTATCTTCTTATCTAATCTACAATTGATAACAACTAACTACACAGATTCTATCCTCCACAAACCGATGTAAATGCAATTACATGAGAACAGAAAGGGGTTTAACGTCTGCTCAGGAAACAAAGACCTTATTGCTGACGTCAATGGGGTATCAAATACAAAAGACTTAAATAAAAAGTCTAAGAGGAAAATGACATCATTAATGAAAAGCTGCGCATGGTTGCAAGATAGATACTCAGAGCTGACAGTACCATTCATCAAAAGGATACTTTTTTGTATCCCGCTTTCATTGACGGAGGAGGAAAATGGAAGAGTAGTCAGTTTTCAAGTTTACGAACTCAGAGTTTATACCAAGAAATTGAATGTATATACAATTTTAAAAAGGGAAAGGTATCCTGAAACATATAGTTTGAATATTTAACATTATTCTCTGTGAAATGAGTTAAATATGATACCCTTAAGTATATAATAAGGAGCAGTTAAGACTCCTAGTAGTCTAGCAACTAGAAGAACACCTCTCGAAGCAGGTCTTCGCCGGTGACTCTTCCTATCGAAATGTCCTTGGTAAGTAGAATGAGTAGGTCTTGAGGAGGTAACATGTGACGATGTTATTGAAGGCAGAGGCTTTTTATCAGAATTGCGTGTAAATTCATATGATAGTAGATAAGGTATCAGAAGCTAGGTACCATCACCAGCTAGGGATGACCACAGGCTCGGTAGGAATAACGAGGAAATGTGATAGGAGATAACGGACTGGCAGTATTTCCGGCAGATTGTATGACTAGTTATGTTGAAAATACGTCGTGCCGATGATCAGGTATTACAAATAATAGGAATTAAATTAAAATACCTGGGGGATAGGGTAAGTCCCGTGTTATCGGACCGTCCTATATTTTCGATAATATAGCAAACAAATTGAAAGAGTTAAATTATGTTAAAGTACAAGTTAAATAATAATTATTATATATGTTCTCTAATATGATCGCAAATGTGGAGCAATACGATTGCACGGAACTTACTTTATTTAGTTTAAAAATTAAATTAATTGTTAAGTTTATTTTTATATGATCCATTTTCTTATATTATTTGATTAACTTTTTACAACTTAAAATAAAAAATACACGAAATGTATCCAATACACCAATATCATATCTACTCCACTTTAATTCCTATGTTTCGGTTTAATTTTATAAATGTATTTTTACATTTTTAAATATTTTCTAATGAATAATAATATTTAATTAAAGAAAACCGCCTGTTCGTGAAGATTTTTAAAATCCTATTCAAGAATGTGTTTAAAATCTTACATTATTTAAAAATAAATTAAATCAATTATAGCAGTATTCGATCAAATGAATTCTCTTCGGTTCCCACCCATGAAATAGAAAACTATTGAATGAAGGGGAGACTCAATCAACTTAGTAAAGAAAATATAAACTATAACTTTGAACAGATTTTGTCAAGAGTGATTTAATTGATTTGGAAGAATATTAAGTTTTATATAACTCAACGTGAACTAAAATATATTCATATATCAATATATTTAATTAGATTTACTATATTTCATTATAGGTCATTTTCATATACCTACCTAGGTGCAAACCTTTCAATATCTATTATTACATTTAATTCGTAATTATATTTCTTTTAAAAATTTAATTTTCTTGTTTATGATAAAAATATCGTATTCTAAACAAAATATTAGTCATCTATAATTATTTTATTAATCAGTTATATTATATTCGATTAATTTTATATAATATATTGTTTGTCTTGATATTAGTCATATTATATATTATATCATCATATATATCTTTTACAAATTATGGTGCTTGTCACTTAATTTTCCTCGATATGATCGATATGGCAAAACTCGAAAATAGAATTTACCGTTAATTCGTAAGCGCTTAATTACTTACATTATCCAATTCATTCTTCAATAATAGCAAAATTTTCAATTGAATCTCTATATAATCCTCCAGGTATAACAGAATTTGTATTAATCTTTTTTTTTAGTTGGAGATTTCAACGGTCTTGAGAAAGGAATTTGATTGAAGAAAAATGTTGTAGTGCTTAATTAAGCTGTACCTAATATTAATTGAAAACATATTCTTATTAAGCAAACAAAATTATTTGGCATATTGTCATAAATTAAAATATGTTTGTTCCATCAGTAATAGTATTGACCAGTGGTTCTTAAACTGGGGTGCGCGGCACCCCTTTGGGGCATGGATTGTTTATAGGGGGTGCATGAGATTTCTGTTGTTTATAAGTTCTGTTCTTGCTATTAATATCATGCAGAATATACATGAAGTATATTTCCCTATATTCTAACACTGAATAGAAAGAAAAATGGTGTTTCCATTGTATAAACAAAGTGTAAACAAAAACTGTACCTTTTCTATACCGAATTTTCATTTCTGTGTCGGGATTATATGTAAGTATCGCTACCCCGTAATTGATTATTTTTGTTTTATTAGTTTGCAACTGTTCATTTTCTAAATATATATATAACTACAATGCAATATACTGCATTATTATCACAAATTATTTGGTTTATTTTCTAATAGATAATTTTCCTCACCTAAATAAATAATTTTACATTATGTAAATAAAACAATCATTTTACTTACTTTTTCAATTTGCATATTTAATTCTCAAATCATTGTAACCAAATATATTCTAATTGTAGCTTTTCAATTAATTTCAATACAATACAATGCTCAGGGGGTGCCTGAGAAAAGCAGGGGGTGCGCGAGAAAAATACTTTAAGAACCACTAGTCTAGATAGAGAGTTTGTTCCATTAGTAACAATTATAGACAGAGAGTTTGTTCAATCAGTAACAGTGTAGACAAGGGGTTTGGTTCCATGCCTACCAATCCAGACAGAGAGTTTTGTTCCATGCCTATCAGTCCAGACAGAGAGTTTTGTTTCATGCCTATCAGTCCAGACAGAGAGTTTTGTTTCATGCCTACCAGTCCAGACAGGAGTTTGGTGCCATGTCTACCTGTCCAGGCAGACATTTTGGTTTCATGCCTACCAGTCCAGGCAGACATTTTGGTTTCATGCCTACCAGTCCAGACAGAGATTTTGGTTCCATGCCTACCTACCAGTCCAGACAGAGATTTTGGTTCAATGGCTACCAGTACAGACAGGAGTTTGGTTCCATGCCTACCTACCTACCAGTCCAGACAGAGATTTTGGTTCCATGCCTACCTACCAGTCCAGACAGAGATTTTGGTTATATGCCTACCTACCAGTCCAGACAGAGATTTTGGTTCCATGCCTACCTACCAGTCCAGACAGAGATTTTGGTTATATGCCTACCTACCAGTCCAGACAGAGATTTTGGTTCCATGCCTACCTACCAGTCCAAACAGAGATTTTGGTTATATGCCTACCTACCAGTCCAGACAGAGATTTTGGTTCCATGCCTACCAGTACAGACAGGAGTTTGGTTCCATGCCTACCAGTACAGAGAGAGTTTGGTTCCATGCCTACCAGTCCAGACAGAAAGTTATGTTCCATGCCTACCACTACAGACAGAGAGTTTGGTTCCATGCCTACCAGGCCAGACAGAGAGTTTGGTTCCATGCCTACCAGTCCAGACAGAGAGTTTTGTTCCATGCCTACCAGGCCAGACAGTGGCTTCACTTTTTGAACCTCTCACTAGTTGCACAGGTTTCCTGATACCGTAAGTCATCGCTACAATTCACCTGCGTCACCACATTTACCGGGAAGCGCCACAAATGGCAAGTAACGGAACCGGTGAAAGCTGTAGTGTGAACTTGAACCGTGGCTCAAGGAGAAGAACGTACGGCGGAGTACTAGCGTTGGAGACATGCGTGATGAGACACTGGCATCATTGGAGACAGGTTGAAGATGTTAGAAAGATTTTGAGACAAAAATGGGAAATTTAAAAAGCATAGTTTGCTCAACGATGCTATCTAATAAATATAACGAAAGCGTTTGGGTAAAAGCAAGTTGTCTATCTGGGTCTTCTGTGGATTTTCCCTATCCTAATCACAGTTTTTTTTAATGGTTTTTAGATACATCATCAAAGAGTCTTCTCTTTACTCAGATGAATGGTTGGTTTGGTATTTACTTGTTTTCTTTTCTTCACTCATTTGAATTGTTGGTAGTTGGTTGTTTTGTTGGTAGTTGGTTGTTTTGTTGGTAGTTGGTTGTTTTGTTGGTAGTTGGTTGTTTTGTTGGTAGTTGGTTGTTTTGTTGGTAGTTGGTTGTTTTCTTCCCTGTGGTAAGATGACAGTGTTTACTAATGTCATTCACACGTGATGAACAAATTTGGGATTGTTTTAAGGATTACGAACCTAATAAATATAGGTGAAACTCTCATACGATCTATTTCTCCTAATATTTACGTAGTTATTCTTGCATTTCTTGATGATTTTTCTATTTTGTCAAATCATTCACACGAGTTAATGCATCCATCTTATTATTGATGCTAGTGTACATGTGTGATAAAAAATAGTAGCTTTTTAATATATCATTTTTATTGATGCAGATGGTAACTCAATTTATGTAATAATTTTTATCCCTGACTCTGCTTTTAATCCAATATTTTCAACTGAATAAAATATAACCTTTATTTAGTGACTAAGTTGTTGAATCCATTCATTGAACTGAATAATTTCTTATCCATGCCAAGCTGCTTTTATGTGTATTATTAACTTCGCAGAATCCGGAATGTAATGTTTTAGTCAGTTTAGTGTGACGGACAGAGAGACATCTTATTATGGCATTGATAAAGTTGATTATCATACTAAAAGGAACTCATACTCTTCCCAATTTTATTTATAATGGTGTTATATATTGAATCTATTTTGAAACAGACATTCTAATGTATAATTTAACATAATTTCCTTACAATAATGTGGATAAGATATCATGTTGATAAACCAGCGTGAGTACGTTTTTAAAAAATGATCTTGTGTAACGCGGTAAATTCCCTTGAAATACTCTCCTAGAGTGCGTAAGCAAGTAACCCTCTCTTCCGCCCGGTAAATCCTTAACTTTCTTTTAATATTTCCAAATAACTGTGCAAAGAATTGCTCCGAACCGAAGAAAGCATTCGTGAATCATTTCCTCATTCTTAAGATGCGCGAGTGATTTCTTTCCTGGAAACCCAATAGCAGTTGCCGGCTGCTGAAGCCAAGAAAATTCCTCCTTCATATAGTGATGTCAGAGGTAACTGTGTACGTATTTATTTATTTATCTTCAGCAGGTCATCGCAAGGAAGAAACACACCGTTAGTATGTATGGTAGCTGAGAGTTGTCATACCAAGATTTAATCTGACTCCGTCTTTAGAACCTGATTTCATTTACCATTTGTTTGTCATTTTATAAAGATCATGAGTGGAAGGAGGGAGTGATGCAGGATGGTAGGAAAGGAGGAGAGGGATGGGCGGGGGATGAACAACCGCTATGATGCGACCTCATGCAACGCACTATCTGCATTCAAGACCTGCAACACTGGAAGGAGTTGATGTTTCGGCGGTGACATCAAATGACTTGCTATGTTCGCATTATTCAACATTTTGAAATTCAAGATTGCATCTGATATTATCTCAGCATCCACTGTAATTTACTTTCCCTGCACATTTTGCTATGCCTAGTATGAATGGAAGATTTTCGCTCAGCTAAGTCGGTCACTTTTACTGCGTTAGCAATAGACTCAACCACCACAACTGTCACTACCAACCTCATCAAAATACTTTCATCTTTCTCATTTATATTCTGCACAACACGAAATAGTGTTACCCAATGGAACTTTAGAAAAATCAACTTAAATCTGGTCCTTTAATTTCAATACAGTGGTTTTGATTTTATTCAAGAGGAGGTATTTTTGCTCTGTTTTATTTTTTAAGTTACCGTGTATGTTGGTTCAATCAATTGATTATTTAATAATTGGTATTTGGTTTTAAATTTTCGGCGTTTGTCAAATTGGTTTATCTATTTCTATTCACTATTCAAGCAATAGCTGTTTACAATTCCTAAACTTATACACTAAGTTGTTTCAATTTAATTAGATGCTTTAGAGTACATGGCTTTAAATTTAAAATAATAAATCGGCTTGACTGTTGCCACACTACGAAACATGGATCGCTGCATCAGATCTCGTCACTCGAAGGCCAAGACACGCAGTTGAAGCAGAGGCTCCAACGTATCGTTGACTCCAGTCTCCTTGAAGTTTCTTCAATGTCAAACCCGCTGCTTTCTCTCGTTGATTCTCGTAACTGATGAGCAATGCACTACCGTTACGCAGCACTCGCGGCACTTGCTCTACAATGCGGAATAAGAAGAAACTCTAAAGTACGGAAATTAACAGCTACCTACCTTCTGCTATCAGTGGAAAAATCCAGGCAGATCTTGCTTTTTAATTAATCACTTGGAACAAACTAGTATATAGTAACTCTTCTAGATGGAGTACTGCTTTTAAACAATTGTTTCCTCAAACTATGGAGGATGATTAGGTAGGTAGTTAAGTACCTAGTTGTTCATTCACCGAATAAGAACTGGTATATTGATAGTTATTTCTCATAAAAACTTAATATCAAACTCTATGGTGGAATTAGTAAATCTAGAGAATAATTAGATGCCTTGTACTTCTGTAAGTACATGGCCATTCACTAACTAAGTTTTGGTCTAAATAAACTACTACAAGGGAAGTACTTCACGTCAGCAGGTTATTATTTGGAGAAAGCTCACACAAAATATGATTGCTCTTCGACTAAATTGTATGAAATTATCAAATGCTAATGGGGACAGTTTTCTAGTTTTTTATGCTTTCATATTTATTTCAAACTTAACTCCTTCTTAGGAATTTCAAATTTTACTTTCAAATTTTATTGTGAATTTATTATTCGAAAGTTTGAGCTTAATTACCCATGAAAGAGCATTAAATATTGACTTATATGTGCAAAATGACTGTCATTTTCTCCCCATGTTACTCATTACCTAGTTTGATAAATCATTGGCAAAAGTAGACTAAGAAAAGGCTGAAATAAAAACATGATTAATTATTCGATTTAATTGCATGTTTTCTAATTAACTGATTGTAATATTAAAGGATAACTTTTAAAACCAGAATTGATTCTTCGCCATCTTTATCATAGGTTAATGGTTTATTAACTCTCTGCGTTACTCACCAAGTTACTCGCTCACTCTCACTCCTCTTCCAGTTCAGTATAACAGTACTTACTATATTGAGGTCTAAAGGTGAGGTGAAAACCGCATGCCCCGAGTCTTGGCATCTGTGTAGGGCATCACTAGCGCAGTAAGGTAATGGAGACCATGGTAGGTACCTATGCCATGAAATACTATTTGCTACTATTAGAGTTAAGCACTGTGAGGTGTAATGGAGACTAAGGTACCTATGCCATGAAATACAATCTGGAACTATCACATTCATTAATATTCATAGTTAAGATGCAGTAAAATGTATGCGGAAAGATATTTTGTATCAATAGTCACATGTGCTTTCACTCGGAACCAATTTATACCCTTGTAATTACATACAAAAGATTCAAGATAAAACATATATAGAGTTTGTATTTTATCTCACATGTGTTACTTATACATCTGCAAAGAACTTTTGTGAAGTAACACCCACACGTTTTCTCAGAGTAGGATTATCGTGATACACTGTTAAGAAATAGAACTTGAAATGCTTCATTTTAATGAAAATTAAGCAGTGAATATATCATGTGGTAGAAATAGGTATTGAGGAAACTTAAAATTCAGAGTTAGTATACCAACTGGGGTAAGTTCCGAGTTATCGAAATTACGAGTTAAAAATGTTTAAAAAATTCTTAAATGATTGAAAAATTTGAACTGACCGATAAGGCAATGACTCGGAACTTATCCTATCACGGTTTCCAAATCCGTAATCAAGAATTAGAGCTTGGAACTAAGAAACCATTGACTGTAGAGTAAATCACTTGCAGTTAATCGTGTCAGTTGTTGCTGGTGCAAAACACAGTCTCAGCAATAAGTGGGAGCCACACCGTAAGTCCTCTCCGTTATGTAATTACCTCTAACGAGAACATCAGCACTCAACTGTAGGTGGCAACAGGTGAAGCACCTGTAGCTTAGATTAGCTTAGTTACCTTTGTAGACAACAATGGCGCCCTCTAGGTACTCACTGGGACAATTAAAACAATTCAAAAGTTAACTGTGTCTAAGTAATTTTAAACCTATTTCTGCAAAGGAAGTAGTGTATTTATTTAATTAACAAAGACAGCAAGAATATTTGGTATGGAATGTACTAACAATTAGCCTCTTGTAGCCGTGTGACGCTCCCTGTGACCTCACGGTAACAGTCTGTACTGCTCTAACCAAATTACTGACGCTATTCTACCGCTGTGAGAACAATTGCATTATTAAGATTATTATATATTAATAAAACTGTCTCCTTAAATTTAATTCATCAGTATTTAATTCATAAATTCTAGTTTGATAGCACATAATTTTATTTAGTATTGAAATAAAACTTTTTTACAATGGACATGTTGCTCGTCTCACGCAGATATTTTGTGAATAATTTTTACGTTTTAATATTTTCACACTCCTGTCCTTTGCCCTCTCACTCACTCTCCAACCTAGTCCTGTTTAGTTTTCTTCTCATGCTCACTCTCCTCACACTCATTCCTCTCACTCACTCTCCTCACATTCACTCTCCCCACTCACTCTCCCACCTAGTTCTGTTCAGTTTTCTCCCTGTCAGTTCTCTAGAGGGTCCTTCAAGGGCAAACGCACCAAAGATAACGGCAAAAAGAAAGTAGTTATCGAAGGCAGTCTTTATTGTTTCTCCATGAGTATTAATGTGTGTCTATGTGTGTGTTTGAAGAAAGCAATGTACATGCACTGGTAGACAGCATCAAAATACTGGGAACAGACTTTGTGGTGATAGCGCACAATTAAAAAGAATGGACATTCAAATTAATTCATACTTTAAAATAGATTTATTAAAAGTATCTATAGTCTCTACATAGGCTATTAGTTCTGACAGACTGTTCCACATTTTGAAAAATATATGATTATTATTTAACTTTTATTTTTCAACAAATTTAAATAAAATTGAATAATAATAATTAGACATATTTTTTCTTACTTGTCCGACAATGTGGAACCGTTCGATAACTCGGAACTAACCCTACCCTGATATTTTCCACGTGGTTCATTGACTTACCATTTCTAAGAGAGAACAAATATACTAACAGTGGTAGAGAATAAATCATAATAAAAACGTGAAAATAAGTGTAGAGAGATAAGAAATTTAACATCTTTTAGATGACCTTTTTACAATGGAAATAATATTTTAATATCTACAGGAAATCTTTACTTTTGTTGAAATTCTGTTGTTAGGATTAATGTATTTACAACTGGTAAACTCTTTACTAACTGTTTAGTAACTCTTTACTAACTGTTTAGTAACTCTTTACTAACTGTTTAGTAACTCTTTGCTAACTGTTTTGTAACTCTTTACTAACTCTTTAGTAACTCTTTACTAACTGTTTAGTAACTCTTTACTAACTGTTTAGTAACTCTTTACTAACTGTTTAGTAACTCTTTGCTAACTGTTTACTAACTCTTTACTAACTGTTTAGTAACTCTTTGCTAACTGTTTACTAACTCTTTACTAACTGTTTAGTAACTCTTTACTAACTGTTTAGTAACTCTTTGCTAACTGTTTAGTAACTCTTTGCTAACTGTTTACTAACTCTTTACTAACTGTTTAGTAACTCTTTACTAACTGTTTAGTAACTCTTTGCTAACTGTTTAGTAACTCTTTGCTAACTGTTTACTAACTCTTTACTAACTGTTTAGTAACTCTTTACTAACTGTTTACTAACTCTTTACTAACTGTTTAGTAACTCTTTACTAACTGTTTAGTAACTCTTTACTAACTGTTTAGTAACTCTTTACTAACTCTTTACTAACTGTTCTCTCCCCCCCCTCTCCCCCACTAATTCCTAACGGGTTGCATCACCTATTACCGTTAGGGGGGTGTTCAATAACTGGTACATCACCCCCACTAATTAACCACCAACCAACCCCCATGAAAGAGGTTAAACATTCTACCTTCCTCTGGTTGTAACATGGTTGTTAATAACATGGTTGTAACTAACATGGTTGTTAATAGCATGGTTGTTAATAACATGGTTGTTAATAACATGGTTGTTAATAACATGGTTGTTAATAACATGGTTGTTAATAACATGGTTGTTAATAACATGGTTGTTAATAACATGGTTGTTAATAACATGGTTGTTAATAACATGGTTGTTAATAACATGGTTGTAACAGGTCACTCTATACCAAGTTATTTTCTTACTTTTATTTTTACTCTCAATTTTTTTCACTTTTTAGAAAATTTGTTCAAATTCTCTACTATTATTACTTATGTTAAAATGGATCTGGTTTTCTATGCTAACATTAACTCTAACAATATTTACTGTTTTAGTAGAAAAAGATTAAGATTAAAAAGTTACAGCGTGATTGTTGGTGCATTTTACTCGAAAGGGAAATTGGGTTGTTTGGTAGATTCTTCAGTTTGAAGTTTGGTCTCATCTTGAGAATGGCCTCCCGGAAAATTTGTTTCCTCAGCAATTAGCCTGAATATCTATAACAATTAAATTTGATAACACAAAATATAATGATTTAATAACAAAAATTAATTTAATAACAAAAACCTTTTAATAACAAAAATTAATTTAATAACAAAAACCTTTTAATAACAAAAATTAATTTAATAACAAAAACCTTTTAATAACAAATATAATCTCAATGACCGAAGTTAACTCTTCACTATATGCATTCAATAAATGTCAAAATGCAATAACGGATACTGGTAAATAGTTTACCAGTTTGGGGTGAATGAACTCATGGAAAATAACTAAGAACAAGAACAATAACTATATAAGGCGCTAAGAGTGTTATGCAGAAGATATTAAGTCTATTTAGTCGAACAAGAATACCATTTCAAATTAAAATGTTCTCTGTATTAACATACTGACAAAAAAATCCCCCCGATAATATCGAGAATAAGGATAAGTAACAATAATATGTATTAAAATTTGCTATTGGGTAAGTTACGAATTACCAATCGGTTTCACATCTTCGGTCATATTGGAAAAAACGTTATAACAATTATTATTTCATTTTATTTAGTTAAATTTTCCAACTAGGAAGCCTACAAAGAGAATTTTTTTGGTGCATCCCTAGAATATTAAGTAGGGTTGAAATTCAGTCTCCCTTTCATTCTTCTATGGCCCCACCATAACTTTCTCTGTGGGTAAGAAATAACATAGTATATACTATAGTAGTATGTAGTTTATAGTATAGAAGTATGTATTATATAGTATAGTAGTAAATAGTATAGTATTTAGTATTATAGTACTACGTAGTACGTAGTAACATAGTAAATACTATATAGTAACTTAGTATATATATATAGTAACATAGTAAATACTGTATAGTAACATTGTATATATTAGAGTACATGTTATTGTCAGTCTAACTGTGGTTGTGTGTCAGTGTGCAGACTCTGTGAGGGCATTTCCGCATTCTAGGGTCAGTGAACTTAGTAACCAGTCATGAAATGCATCTCACGGTAAATCTACATTGTATGGAACAAACTTAGTGAAGCCTTTTAGTAACTGATGGCACTGTTAAAGAAAAGAGAATCTGTAATGATTTTCTATGTTACTAATTTCGTAATTAAATAATCTTTGCTAATTGTAATGTTTGGTCAAGGTACACGACGACAAATCTGTAAGATTTTAAATAGTAGAGATTAGAAAACTAAGATTTGTGAAATAAGCATGCAGTGACTCTTTTCTCTGATAGTACATCATCACAGTGACTCTTTTCTCTGATGGTACATCATCACAGTGACTCTTTTCTCTGATAGTACATCATCACAGTGACTCTTTTCTCTGATAGTACATCATCACAGTGACTCTTTTCTCTGATAGTACATCATCACAGTGACTCTTTTCTCTGATAGTACATCATCACAGTGACTCTTTTCTCTGATAGTACATCATCACGGTGACTCTTTTCTCTGATAGTACATCATCACAGTGACTCTTTTCTCTGATAGTACATCATCACAGTGACTCTTTTCTCTGATAGTACATCATCACAGTGACTCTTTTCTCTGATAGTACATCATCACAGTGATTCTTTTCTCTGATAGTACATCATCACAGTGACTCTTTTCTCTGATAGTACATCATCACAGTGACTCTTTTCTCTGATAGTACATCATCACAGTGACTTTTTTCTCTGATAGTACATCATCACAGTGACTCTTTTCTCTGATAGTACATCATCACAGTGACTCTTTTTTCTGATAGTACATCATCACAGTGACTCTTTTCTCTGATAGTACATCATCACAGTGACTCTTTTCTCTGATAGTACATCATCACAGTGACTCTTTTCTCTGATAGTACATCATCACAGTGACTCTTTTCTCTGATAGTACATCATCACAGTGACTCTTTTCTCTGATAGTACATCATCACAGTGACTCTTTTCTCTGATAGTACATCATCACAGTGACTCTTTTCTCTGATAGTACATCATCACAGTGACTCTTTTCTCTGATAGTACATCATCACAGTGACTCTTTTCTCTGATAGTACATCATCACAGTGACTCTTTTCTCTGATAGTACATCATCACAGTGACTCTTTTCTCTGATAGTACATCATCACAGTGACTCTTTTCTCTGATAGTACATCATCACAGTGACTCTTTTCTGTGACAGTACATCATCACAGTGACTCTTTTCTCTGATAGTACATCATCACAGTGACTCTTTTCTCTGATAGTACATCATCACAGTGACTCTTTTCTCTGATAGTACATCATCACAGTGACTCTTTTCTGTGACAGTACATCATCACAGTGACTCTTTTCTCTGATAGTACATCATCACAGTGACTCTTTTCTCTGATAGTACATCATCACAGTGACTCTTTTCTCTGATAGTACATCATCACAGTGACTCTTTTCTCTGATAGTACATCATCACAGTGACTCTTTTCTCTGATAGTACATCATCACAGTGACTCTTTTCTCTGATAGTACATCATCACAGTGACTCTTTTCTCTGACAGTACATCATCACAGTGACTCTTTTCTCTGATAGTACATCATCACAGTGACTCTTTTCTGTGACAGTACATCATCACAGTGACTCTTTTCTGTGACAGTACATCATCACAGTGACTCTTTTCTGTGACAGTACATCATCACAGTGACTCTTTTCTGTGACAGTACATCATCACAGTGACTCTTTTTTCTGATAGTACATCATCACAGTGACTCTTTTCTCTGATAGTACATCATCACAGTGACTCTTTTCTCTGATAGTACATCATCACAGTGACTCTTTTCTCTGATAGTACATCATCACAGTGACTCTTTTCTCTGATAGTACATCATCACAGTGACTCTTTTCTCTGATAGTACATCATCACAGTGACTCTTTTCTCTGATAGTACATCATCACAGTGACTCTTTTCTCTGATAGTACATCATCACAGTGACTCTTTTCTCTGATAGTACATCATCACAGTGACTCTTTTCTCTGATAGTACATCATCACAGTGACTCTTTTCTCTGATAGTACATCATCACAGTGACTCTTTTCTCTGATAGTACATCATCACAGTGACTCTTTTCTCTGATAGTACATCATCACAGTGACTCTTTTCTCTGATAGTACATCATCACAGTGACTCTTTTCTCTGATAGTACATCATCACAGTGACTCTTTTCTCTGATAGTACATCATCACAGTGACTCTTTTCTGTGACAGTACATCATCACAGTGACTCTTTTCTCTGATAGTACATCATCACAGTGACTCTTTTCTCTGATAGTACATCATCACAGTGACTCTTTTCTCTGATAGTACATCATCACAGTGACTCTTTTCTGTGACAGTACATCATCACAGTGACTCTTTTCTCTGATAG
>CANNZV010002672.1:130647-143649 GCA_947561585.1 Caprella mutica | reverse complement strand
CTCCACACCGTTCAAGTAAGCCACAAAGCCAAAGTCGACATCCAGATCGAGATCCAGATCCTGCGAGGAGGCAGCATCGGCAGCACTCACACTAAACTCGTGCCGAACGTAGATCGATGGCCTGAGAAAGCGCATCTGGCTTTCCAATCCAGAGGTAGAGTCCCAATCGATAGGCGTCGCCGCAGTGCTCCATGTCGACGAATCATAATCCGGGTGATGCCAGGCCACGGTGGATCCAAGGCTTGCCTTCCCATCCTCAAAGGAAAGCAGTCTAGTTGATGTAGCCGCTGACAGCTCGTTTACCCTGACTGCTGCTCTTGCCGGATGGCAGAAATACAGAGCCAAGCCCAGAATTATACAATGAACCCTCCTCATTATTGTGAATTAAATACTAGCGCTTATATCATCGCCCGCAAGAATATGAATATCATATCCAATATTAATTTCATATTTGATAATGACGCTCAATGGGTTTCGTTCGCCATTTGAGATTGGGTATGCTTCGCTCCGGCTTGCCTCTCCCGGATCCAGATCAAAATCCCGACCCGCGATTCCGTGAACCGCTTCCAGAATCGTTGGCAGATCTACTGCCGGCCGACGAATCGATCCTCTACTGCTTGAAGGCGGACATGAACCGTGAGGGGCACTTCGCTAAATCCTATCTGGTCATCACTGAAAAGTTCGTCAGCGGTATCGGTAATTCTCAGGAAACCGTGACCATTTCGCTAGCGGACATCAAGAGTGCCAAGAACGTAGAACTCTTTGGCGGAGGTCGCGTCATGGTCAAGACAGAGCAAGGAATGAGCACGCTCGTGTGCTACAGCCGCGACCTCATCCCAGAGTTCGCGGCGGGAGCCCGTATCATTGAGGACCTTGTCAATGAGCGTGAGATCATCTTACCCACGCTCGATGGCCCCGCCTACTCCAAGTCTGGTGTGCCTCTGCCAGAGCGCGGTGCTCAGAGCCCTAGCGATGTGCCTCGGTTAGAGATCATCAAACGCCTCTACGAGATCGTGCAGCCCTACAAGGGAAGACTGATCCTCATGACGATCGCGATGCTCGTGACGGTGGCTGCTCAGATGACCATCCCACTCATCACCAAATTCATCGTCGATGACGTGCTCAAGAAAGGCGACTTAGCATTGCTCAACACTTCAGAAGCCGCGCGTTCGCTAGGCTTCCTCTGCTCTCTCATCGCTACGGCTTATCTACTGATCAGCATTGGCCGGATATTCGGAAACAGCATCACCGCGTGGCTAAGCGGACGTATCACCGCAGACCTAAGGGAGCGCTTGCACCTGCAAATGCAGCGTCTAACCATGAGCTATCATGGCAAACGTGAGAGTGGTGAACTCATCAGCCGAGTGATGAACGACACCGCTGAACTCAAGCAGTTCCTTGTAGAGGGTGTGCCCTACCTCTTTATCAACTCACTCTCGTTCATTGCCATCGGAGCCATCCTCTTCTGGCTCAACCCCTTTCTCGCCCTCTTCGTCTTTCTACCCGTACCCTTGCTACTCATCGGTGGTGGTTGGTTTTGGAAGAAGCTCGTCCCGCTCTTTCACAAGCGAGGAAATCGCAACAGTGTGATGCATTCGACACTTGGTGAGAGCATTCGCGGAATCAAGTCGGTCAAGGCGCTCTCTCAAGAAGGGCGACGTCATCAGCAGTTCACCAAAGACAATGAAGGCTTCTTCACCGTCGTCTTTCGCTTGGAGAAGACCTGGATTCGCTTCGCCGAGGTCATGGCCTTGGTCATTGGTCTTGGCTCAGTAGCCGTGTGGTACTTTGGCGGGCGCGCCATTCTCGATCCTACATCCTCCTTCACTTTCGGTGACCTCATCGCTTTCATCGGCTACATGGTCATGTTTTACGCGCCGCTTCAGTGGTTCACCGCAGTGGTAAACTGGATGACCCATGCGTTTGCATCGGCTGAACGCATCCTTCATATCCTCGATCAGAACCCTGAGCAATATGAGGACCCAAACGCCATCACCTTACCCAAGGTCGAAGGAGCCATCCGCTTCGACGACGTCCACTTCAGCTATGATCGCGGCAAGGAAGTGATCAAAGGCATCACTGTCGACGTTGCTCCTGGAGAAATGATAGGCCTCGTGGGAAAGAGCGGTGCCGGAAAGAGCACAATCATCAATCTTTGCTGTCGATTCTACGACGTCGACTCTGGAGCTATCATGGTGGATGGACACGACTTGCGGACGATCAAACTCTCACAATGGCGCGAGAACATTGGCATCGTCATGCAGGACCCGTTTCTCTTTAACGCGAGTATCATGGACAACATTAGCTACGGACGTCCGAGCGCCTCATTCGAGGACATTGTCAGAGCAGCTCGAGCGGCAGAAGCTCACGAGTTTATCTTGGGCAAAGAAGAGGGCTATGACACGCTCGTCGGCGAGAGCGGCTCCAACCTCTCCGGGGGCGAGAAACAACGCTTGGCCATTGCCCGCGCTATTCTGAATGACCCGCCTATCCTAATTCTCGATGAAGCCACTTCGGCCGTCGATTCCGAAACCGAGAAAGCCATTCAAGCTGCCATCGCCAACCTCGTCAAAGGCCGCACCACGCTCGCCATTGCGCATCGCCTAGCCACCTTGCGCAACGCTGACCGTTTGTTAGTGATTGATGATGGCCAGATCATCGAGATGGGCACGCACGAAGAACTCATGGCCAAAGAGAGTGGCCACTTCGCGAAACTCGTCCGTATCCAAGCGGAGAACAATCGCCTCAAAGCCTACAGCAGCGAGTAGCCATGAAGATCACTCTACACAAGGATTCTGATAGTGTGATGGCGCAAATAGACGAGGCCGAAGCAGTTCCCGTACGCCTAGTCTATGCCAGACCCATTTCCGCGCGCGGGAGCCAGATTTCCATCATGGATATCAAGGGCCATAAGGAACTCGCTTGGTTAGACTCTCTCCAAGATCTAACCGCCGAATCCCGAGAGATCGCCGAAGCTGAACTCTGGAAAGCCTACCGTATCGCCAAGGTCACTCACATCACGGAAAGCTACGTGAACCACGGCCACCGCTATCTGCGCGTGAAAACCAATCGCGGGGATCGCTATTTCAACCTCCGTGAACCAGGAAAGAACATCACACGCCTCTCAGACGATCACCTCGTGATCCGGGACAGCATGGGCAATCTCTACGAGATCGAATCCATCGCAGCACTAGACGAGACCTCTCAGCTCAATCTTGAGCGAGTGCTCTGATTTCATGCGAGCATTCTTCGATCTCCTGTGGTTCAATCAGTCTCATGAATCACGCTCTCATCACTTCCCTTGTCGCCTTCGGCATCCTGACCACGCTCGGCTTCGCTCAAGACGAAGCTAAGAAGGACGCCAAGCCGAAGAAGCCCACACAAGAAGAGCTCGAAGCCGCCTTCATTGCCACCATGACAAATGCCACGATGTCGGGGCGTTGGTGCCTGATCAAAGATGGCGAGCTCACCCCCGAAAAGGAAGATAAATACACGATCGTTAGTGTAAAGAAGATGGACAACGGCTTCTGGACGGTCAACTCACGTATCGAGTATGGTGGATTTAACATGGTCGTTCCCGTCCCCCTCCGCGTCGAGTGGGCGGGAGACACTCCGGTCATGGTCGTGAACGACATGGGCATCCCAGGCGGCAACAAGTATTCTGCACGTGTGTTAGTATTCGAGGATTCTTACGCCGGCACCTGGTCAGGCCCAGGTCTCCAGGGCCTTCTCAATGGCATGATTACACGAGAGCGGGTCGAGGAAGAGAAGAAGGAAGACACGCCGGCAAAGACAGAAGTGAAGTGAAGGTAACCGATGCGTTTCCAGACACCTCTCATCCTCGCCGCCACTCTCGTCACAGTGTGGTCATCGCCAATCGATTTCGAGGAAGCTATTCGACCCATTCTCTCAGAGAAATGCACGCTATGTCACGGCCCAGATGATGCCAATGGAGGCCTCCGCCTAACTGATTTACAGGCCGCTCAAGCTACTCTGAAGTCCGGTAACATTGCCATCGTGCCCGGCAATCCCGTCGCCTCGGAACTCATCGCCAGGATCAACCACAAGGCCCCCGACAAAGTGATGCCTCCGCCGGATAAGGCAGAGCCCTTGACTGAAGAAGAGATCGCCTTACTCACACAGTGGATTCGCGAAGGCGCTGACTGGCCGAAACATTGGGCGTATGCACCCTTGGAAACACCTCAATCGCCCAACATCAGTGAACAGTCGGTAGCGCAGAATCCCATCGACACCTTTGTCGGCGCACAGTTAGAGGCGAAATCTATTTCTCCATCACCAGAAGCAGATGCCATCACGTTGATTCGGCGGCTCTTCTATGACCTCACCGGCCTGCCACCCACGGTGACGCAGGCAGACCACTACCTCCGCACGATCACTCAAGACCACGAGATAGGTCTACGCAGACTGGTCGATGATCTCCTCGCCAGCCAACACTTTGGCGAACGCTGGGGACGGCATTGGCTAGACATCGCGCGCTACGCAGACAGCGACGGCTACGAGAAAGACAACAGCCGCCCTGACGCCTGGAAATACCGCGACTGGGTCATCCATGCGATCAATGAAGACATGCCCTTCGATCAATTCACGATCGAGCAGTTCGCAGGCGACTTGTTAGACAATCCCACGCCCGATCAGCGCCTAGCCACCGCGTTCAACCGCCAAACCCTCACCAATACCGAAGGCGGCACTGACAAAGAACAGTGGCGCGTGGCCGCCGTCATGGATCGGATCGAAACGGTCGGCGCCGCATGGATGGGGCTCACCCTGACCTGCGCACGTTGTCACACGCACAAGTTTGATGCGATCACCCATCACGAGTACTACCAGCTCTACGCCTACTTCAACAACGGCGACGAAACGACGACGAAAGTGCCACCTGAAATGACCGTCCGCGTGCTTTCAGAGAGAACGAAAGAGAGGCGCCAAACGCACGTCTTTCGTCGAGGTGAATTCAAACAACCGACTGACCGCGTGAAGCCACGTACCTTGGCATCTCTACCGCCCATAAAGCATCGCACAGGAAGCCAAGGTGATCGGCTCGACCTCGCCCATTGGTTAGTGAGTGGCGAGAATCCCCTCCCCCCACGAGTTCTTGTCAATCACGTCTGGTCTCATCTCTTCGGCGAAGGATTGGTAACCACGTTAAATGACTTCGGCGTGCGCGGAGAGCGCCCCTCCCATCCGCACTTGCTCGATTGGTTAGCCACAGAGTTTATTGCCAAAGGCTGGTCTCGCAAAGCACTCATCAAGACAATCGTGCTCTCACACACTTACCGACAGGCATCGAACCACCGGCCAGAACTCCTCGAGATCGATCCAATGAACCACTTGCTCGCCAGACAGAATCGTTTCCGAGTCGAAGCAGAAATCGTTCGAGATCTCTCACTCAGCGCAGCAGGCATGCTCGTCGCAAACATCGGCGGCCCAAGCGTTTTCCCGCCCATGCCAGCTGGTGTGTCTGACGTGAATTACAATTCCGCCTTCAAATGGGAAGTCAGTCCCGGTCAGGACAAGTATCGCCGCGGACTCTACACCTATTTCAAACGCACCGCTCCTCACCCGAATCTCACAACCTTCGATTGTCCAGACTCCAACGTCACCTGCATCAAACGAACGCGCTCAAATACGCCACTCGCCGCTCTCATCACGCTTAACAATGACACCTTCACCGAAGCTGCCCGGGCCTTAGCCGAGCGAGTCGCTGAGGAGACCGATCCCATCGAAGCTGCTTTCCGGCACTGCCTCTCACGGCGCCCATCAACCTTTGAGAAAGGCAGACTCGAGGCCCTCCTAAAAACATCTCAGGCCTACTACGCCCAGCATCCCGAAGCAGCAAAGAAGCTCGCGCCATACGCACCTGCGCTCACGGCCACCGTGCGCGTCATTCTCAATCTCGACGAGTTCCTCACTCGAAACTAGACGGCTCCCATGAATCCCTATCATTCTCACCTAGCGCGCACGCGTCGCGAATTTCTCACCACCTCGGCGAGTGGGCTGGGAGGTATCGCCTTGGGATCTATGTTATCTGAAGATGGAGTGCTCAATGCAGCCACCACTTCGGAGACTGACCAGTTTGCGAAGCTCCAGCCAAACCATGCTCCCAAAGCAAAGGCCTGCATCTTTATCTTCATGGCGGGAGCCCCCTCACACATCGACCTCTTCGATCCCAAACCGAAGCTAAATGAGCTCCATGGCCAGAAGCTTCCGAAGTCGATCCTCGATAAAGCACGCTTCGCGTTCATCAAGCCAGACAGCGCCGTGCTCATGGGCTCACCGCGCACGTTTAAGAAGCACGGCAATTGTGGCATGGAGTTCTCAGACCTCCTTCCAAATATTGGCTCCTGCGCAGACGACCTCCTGATGGTTCGCTCGCTCCACAGTGAGGAGTTCAATCACCATCCTGGCCAGCTTCTCATGCAATGCGGTGTCTCGCGCTTTGGCATGCCTGCGATGGGCTCTTGGATCAACTATGGGCTCGGCTCCACTTCAAAGAATCTGCCCGGCTATGTCGTCCTCACCGCAGGTCGAGGCTCTTCTGGCGGCAGCACACTTTGGCAATCCGGCTTCCTCCCGACGAATTATTCCGGAGTGCTCTTCAGGAACTCAGGTGAACCCGTGCTCAACCTAAAGAATCCGCACGGCTTGCCACCCGAACTCCAACGCGCGGGTCTCAATGCCCTCCGCGATCTCAATCAACGCCGTTACCAAGAGGTCCATGACCCCGAGATCGCCAGCCGCATCGCCAACTATGAACTGGCCAATCGCATGCAAAGCGCGGCTCCCGAACTTGTCGATCTGTCAGGAGAATCTCAAAAAACGTTAGACACCTACGGAGTCGGACGCTCCGAACCGAAAGGAGCCAACAAACGACGCGGCACGTTGCCCGGCTTACAAACCTACGATACCTTTGCTAAGAACTGCCTCTTGGCACGGCGACTCGTCGAGCGTGGCGTTCGTTTCATCAATATCGTTCACGCCAGTTGGGACCAACACTCCGAACTCGATGAAAACCACACTTACAATGCAGGTGCCGTCGATCAACCCATCGCAGCATTGATCAAGGATCTCAAACAACGCGGCCTGTTAGACTCCACCATGGTCGTGTGGGGAGCCGAGTTTGGACGCACTCCGTTAGGAGAGAACCGTCAGGGTCGTTCTGCCAATACCGGGCGAGACCATCACCCTAGCGCCTACACCATGCTCATGGCAGGTGGCGGGCTCAAAGGAGGCCAAGTCTACGGCAAGACGGACGAGATTGGTTGGGATATCGAAGACAAACCTGTTCATATCAATGACCTCCACGCCACCCTACTGCATCAGTTTGGCCTCGATCATCTCAAGCTGACCTACCGCTTTCAAGGCCGCGATTTCAGACTCACCGACGTCGGTGGAAACGTGGTTCGAGATTGGATTGCGTGAATAGAATCCCTGAGTCGCATCGCTCCTAGGTGAGACAGATGCCTCTGGTCATAATAGAGGGCGCTCCCGTTAACATCGAAGACTCGGACTGACCCATCTTCCCGCACAAAGAACGGCTCCGTATCGAGGACATGAACCTTCTCGTCGGCTACCTCATTTGCCAACTGATTGAGACGCTGACGAAAGGCACGTTTGTCAGGCTTTTCCAAGAAAGGCGGCCTAGCACCGGCTCGGATAGCTTCTCGCGAAGCTGTGTCTGGTCGATCCGGTGGCATCGTCAGAAGAATAATCTGGCCAACGAAAGGCTTGAGCCCCTCTAACGTCGCGGCAAGTCGCGATGAATCATGCTGCAGTTTCTCCCAATGACAGGCGAGAACGATAGTCTCAGGCTGTTCACGCTCAATCGTTCGGAGAGTGGATTCCCAAAGCTCACCCTTCACGAGCGGATCCTTGCCAGCCTGACAGAGCACGACAAACCGCTTCTGTTTCTCCTCTGCCAAATCACGCAGAAGCGCGCCATACATCGTGGCCTGGCTGTCTCCCATAAGAACCATCGTTCCCGTCGGTTTGTCCGGCGTGAAGACACGCCCATCAGAGCCATCAATGTAATGCTGTTTCCGCAGCGCATAGCCCAGAGGTCCTAACAGAATCAGGGCTAGAACCAACATGCCATAGGTAAGCCGTCGAGACTGAGCGCGATTCAGTCGAACACGGAGAGGTTTCTCCAAACAGCGATAAGAAATGCCCGTAAACACCGCTGTCAGAACAAGTTTCAGCAGGAGGCGTGCCGTGGAACTCTGATAGAGACAGGCATAGTCAACAAAGGAGAAGACTGGCCAGTGCCAAAGATAAAGCGAATACGAGGCTCGCCCCACCACGACCAATGGCCCCCACCCTAAGAGATCCTCGTTCCCGTATCGCAGCACGAGCGCCGTGCCAATCACTGGGACTCCTGCCTGCCAACCCGGAAATTGCGGCCCCTCGCGGAGCATCATGAAGCTTCCAAAGATCAATAGAAGGCCAAGATACGACCAGCGCTTGTCTGGACGACGTGAGAAATGACCCATTGCTAGGACACCACCCGCGAGTAGTTCCCAGGCACGCGATGGCAGCAAATAGAATCCTGAAGGTGGATGATCAAACCTCCAGTAAATGCCCATTCCGAAACTCACCGCAGCCAGAACCCCTATCACCAGCACACGCCTTCTAACTACCCCACACAAGAGGAACGGAAAGACGAGATAGAACTGCTCTTCTACCGAGAGCGACCAGCAATGCATCAGCGGCTGCGCATCCGCTGATAACGCGAAGTAGTCGCCTTGCATCCATTGATGGATATTCGCAATGGAAAGCACCGAGGCTGAGAATGCCGCTGAGGTATTGGCAAAGTCCCAACTCGTGTAGAGGCGACGGGCGACAAAGAGCGTGACCAGCGCCATGACAAGAAGTGCCGGAAATAAACGCGCGATGCGTCTCTGATAGAAGTTCCAGTAAGAGAACGTTCCCGCCTCTTTCCCTCTCACGATGATCGAGGTGATCAAGTAGCCCGAGATGACAAAGAAGACATCCACACCAACAAAGCCTCCCGGCAACCAAGCCCGATCCAAATGGAAGACGAGCACCGCTAACACAGCGATGCCTCGAAGCCCATCAATATCAGGTCGATACGTCATCTCGCTGCTCACCGAGGATTCTTGGAATTCGCCATGGTAGATCGCATTGAAATGGAGGAAGAGTCCCTTGTCACCCTTCATGAGCGAGCCAGAGAAACCTTTCAAACGTCGATTGCGATATCGTGGAACCCACCCGCGCAAGTTCGAGGAGAAATACAAGGAACTCGATCCCGATCGCGATCCTGAGACCATCGCCAAGGTGATCGCGTCCGGAAAGACGCCAGCCGGTCAGCACAGGCCCATTCTCGTCTCAGAAATCCTCGAAACCCTAGCCCCGCAGCCTGGCGAACATGGTGCTGATGTCACACTTGGCTACGGTGGCCATGCTCAAGAACTTCTCGCCAAACTGCAACCCGGCGGCCAACTCCTGGCCCTCGATGTGGATGCCCATCAGCTTCCCAGAACCGAAGCCCGGCTAAACAAACTCGGCTATGAAGACTCGCTCATCGCCCGCCGCAGCAACTACGCCGGACTCACCGCGATGTTAGGAAAGATCGGCTGGACAGATGGCCTCGATATCTTACTTGCAGACCTAGGACTCTCGTCCATGCAGATCGACAACCCAGAGCGCGGATTCTCCTACAAGAAAGACGGCCCGCTCGACATGCGCATGAATCCCGATCGCGGTGCTCCTGCTAGTCAATGGTTAGGCAAATGCTCACTCAAGAAACTCGCAACAACCTTGAGAGAAGGTGGCGATGAACCTCATGCACGCGACATCGCGAGAGCGATCCTCGACGCCATGCCGCTCACGACAACAAGCCAGTTACGACGTATAGTCGAATCCGCCACACCCAACCTCGATGACGACGAGCGCACCAGCACCATCGCCCGTGTCTTCCAAGCGATTCGCATCGCCGTAAACGAGGAATTCACTGCGCTCGATTCCTTTCTAACACGTTTGCCTCACTGCATGAAACCCGGAGGCCGAATCGCCATCCTCAGTTTCCATAGCGGCGAAGACCGACGCGTGAAACTCCATTCCGAGATGGCCTTCGCAACGGACTCTACAGAGAAGTCGCCAAAGACATCATACGGCCCACGCCAGCCGAGATCGGGAGCAACCCGAGAGCAGCCCCCGCAAAGCTCCGCTGGGCCATTCACGCTTAAGCCAAACCTTGCTGATCTAACAAACGCCAGCAGTACCACTGCATCCGCGGCATGTGAAAGGGCCCCTTCCAAAGATTGCCCTTCACCGTGGTCGATAGCCGCCCGTCCCGGTGCACATAGCCATACCACTCGCCGTGCTCGGGGTCATGGAAAGTCTTCAAACTGTAAGCCCGCACCAGCCGATGCTTCTCAGCATACTGCGCATCGCCCGTCAGCTCATAGGCCAGCAGAGTCGCAATTTCCGCCTCATTGTGCGGCCACCAGAACTTCATGTCATGCCAATACTCCTGCACCGGCTTGCCATAGACGTCCGTGAAATAAAGTAGGCCACCATACTCAGCATCCCAACCACGTGCCCACATCCAATCAAGAATCTGGCAACCCAATTTGGTTAGGCTCGCATCCTTCCGATGCTTCGCCTCATGCAGAATGAACCACGCACACTCGATCGCATGCCCAGGGTTCAAGGTCCGTCCATCCATGTGATCGATGATCGAACCATCTGGCGCGACTTGCTCCATCACACACTCGATCTCCGGCTTCACAAAGTCGCGGCGGATCTCTTCGATAAATTGATCTATCAAGGAATCTACATTCTCTCCAAGGGTCTCTCGTAGCTGCTGAGCCACATTCAAAAGAATCATCGGCGCTCCGATGCCCTTTGATGCCTCACATCCGTGTATTTGGCGGGCAACAGCTCGGGATTCTCATAGTAATTCACACATTGCTCAAACAACTGCCGAGCCTCACTTGCCGACTGATCATCACCCGCCGCTTTGGCATAAGACGCCATCGCAATACTAAGCAAAGCACTCAGAAAAGTAATAGCGCCGTTTGCGAATGGGCTCCCCCTTCCGCGTGGACGTGAAAGAACATGCGTCCATCACCACCCCTATCCACGCAATGCTCTCGCAGAAAGTCGATCCCGGACCGCGACGCCTCCAGCCATTCTTCCTTAGGCTCCACTGTATTGTAAAGCGTAGCTAACATCCACGCCACCCGCCCCTGTTGCCAGACCGACTTGTCGTCATCGATCAAAGAACCATCACGATCCCTTGAGATCAGATACCCCCCATGCTCTTCATCCACACAACGCGGAAACCAGAACGGCAACGTGTCCTCAATAAGCGCTCCACGATAATCATCGCGCAGCCCAATCAGCTCCTGTTTCCTATAAGATCCTTTCACAAACCACGTTCACTCACGGATTCCTGAGCGCATATAATTAAACGTTTAAATTTGAAGAAAGAAATGCCATTGCGCATACTTTACCCATGCCGCGCTGCTACCTCTCTATGGCTCTCGGAATACTTATTGGGCAACTCACATTGCAGGCAGAAGAAACCGAGACCGATTCGCCCAAACCCATCACCCCGGCTGTCTCCACGGAGACCGGACTTCTGCTGGAGCCTCCTCTCGATCTCTCTTCTCTGACCACCGAGAAATTCGTCGAGATGATGGAGACCATCGGTCCGGACAAGATACGGAAGCCATGGTCCTCGCCAATAGTCCCCTTGCCTGAACACGCGCCCGCAGATGCGAAGGGATTGTCGAAGGATGAAGTGAAGACTTACATGACACAAGCCCAAGCGCTATTCGACCAAGGCAAGTCCGTGCCAGTTTCTGACGTCGGGCTCATCAGCACCCAAGAAGATGTGATCAGACAACCGATGCTCAATCACATCTCAGCATTCGCGAATGATGCCGTGCGCGTCTATCTGCTGGTGCAAAGAACCGCCTCGGACGAGGACTGGGGCTACTACTCCATCGTCCAAGATCTCACCGTCGACCCAGCCCTCGACTACTACGCGACGCTCAAACCTTCTGGACCAGAGTTTAATGGTGCAAGCTGTTACAAATGCCATTCGTCGGGTCCTCTCGCCATTCACCCGACACGGGAAGATCTCATTCTAGACGCTCCACTGGCTGCGGCTCTAAATGAATACATCGCAGAGCAGCCTCGGTCTCGCCCTCAGTTTCTAACAGAGAAACCAGCCGACCATGGCGAGCCCATTCCCTTGAAATTCTGCGCGAGGTGTCATTCCATTGATGAGGATACCGATCGCGATGCCCTCTATCAAACCCACTCACATCCCATTCGCGTCTTAGTTGATTTCGGATACATGCCTCCCAATCGTCGACTAAAGCCAGAAGAGATCGCCGAACTAAAAGCGTGGCTGGAGAAGAAGCCTTAGCATTCCTACTTCTTGTAAGCACTCTCCACGAGCACTTTGAAAGCCACAATCACTTTGGCCACTTCGGCCTTCGGACCGGTCAGTTTGACAAAGACAGGCCCATCCGCTCCATTTGAAACGATGGCTGCGAGCATGGCGTGATCTTTGTTAGGAACTTTCTTACCGAAAGCAGGACCACTGAGGAAGGTGCCTTCCAAGTGGAGGAAATCAATCTTACCCTCACCTAGTTTAGCCGTTTCGACTTCCTTCGGGCCACCTTCAAACTGACCTTTCCATCGGGCGATGTTGGCTTGAACCGAGCCACCTTGCCCTTTGCCAAAGTGATAGAAATCGGCATCCAGGCCATCTTTGACCTCTTCCGTCTTAAAAGTCAGGCCACCCTGACTCATCGTGCGAGCCAGGGCTTTGACCGACCAGCCATCGGCGACCGCGAAGATGAGAGTGTCGACCTTAAATTCAGAGGCAAGCTTCTCCTCCGCCGATACCAGAGGAAGCGCGACGAGTGAGAACAAGAGGGCCAGAGAGAAGACAGAACGATTCATAGGCAGAAGATGTGCCATTCTCCAGCGAGCTGCAATCGAAAG
>CANNZV010002672.1:40629-129243 GCA_947561585.1 Caprella mutica | reverse complement strand
GGTTTCCGGAGTCGAATTAAGCAAGGCACAGCGCGAGGAGATCGCTTCACGCTACGCAGAGACCGCCTTACAAGCCTTCCGCGAAGTGGAAACCGCCCTCGCCGCAGAAGCGTTCTATCTAGATCAACAACAGAAGTTGGAAGCCGCAGTCACTCAAGCCAACCTGGCCGTAGAATTGGCACTCGGTCAGTTTCAGAAGGGCCTCGTCGATATCATCACTGTCTTGGAATCCCAACGTCGGGCATTCGATGCGCGTAGCAATCTCTTGCGCGTGCGAAACGAACGCCTGCAGAATCGCTTAGATCTCTACCTCGCCCTTGGCGGTGATTTCGATCACCGGCCCGTCGCAGTCACCAAATCATGAGACCTGTCCTCCGTGTTCTCCTCCCGCTGATCATCCTCGCCATAGCGACAGGGATAGTAATGAAATTGCTAGCAAGCAAGGAGGATCCCAAAGGCTTTAAACGCCCACCAACCGTGACCCGGGTGGTGGGCAAGACGCTGAAGCCCGAGTCGTATCAAGTGACCGTGCTATCGCAAGGCGTCGTCGAGCCTCGCACTAAGAGCACGCTCATCCCAGAAGTCCCAGGAAAGATCATCGAGATCTCGCCATCCCTTCGTGAAGGCGGCTTCTTTGAAGAGAATGACGTCCTTCTAAAAATAGATCCGTTAGACTACCAGACCCGCGTCGTCGTCGCACAGCGCAACGTGGCCCAAGCAAAGGCGCAGATCGAACAAGAACAAGCCCGCGCCCAACAAGCCGTGGAGAACTGGAAACGTTTGAGTAAACAAGGCGACCCCAGCCCCCTAGCCTTACGAAAGCCTCAACTAGCAGAGGCTGAAGCTCAAGTGGCCGCTGCTGAAGCTGAACTGAGCAAGGCGAACCGCGATCTCGAACGCACGATCATTCGCGCCCCCTACGCTGGCCGCATCTTAGAGAAGCAGGTTGATGTCGGTCAATTTGTTAGCAATGGCACCACTCTCGCACTCATCTACGCCATCGACTATGTTGAGGTGCGGCTCCCTATCCGCAATGACGACTTGTCCTTCCTCGATCTACCCGAGACCTATCGCGATGACAGCATCACGGCGAAGACACCGCAGCCAAAGGTCAAGCTAATCGGAAAGATGGGTGGCCGAGCCTCCGTGTGGGAAGGCCGCCTCGTTCGGGTGGCCGGAGCTTTAGAGGCACGTTCACGCCAACTCTTTGCCGTGGCACAGATTGATGATCCCTACAGACAACGCGAAGACGGGACGCTTCCCTTGAAGATCAATCTCTTCGTAGAGGCAGAGATCGAAGGGAACACTTTAGAGAATATCTTTGTCTTACCTCGCAATGCGGTGCGCGCTAGCAATGAGGTCATTCTCATCGACAAAGACAGCAAGATGCGAAGACGCAAGATCGAGCCCCTCTGGCTATCCGAAGATATCGTCATCATCGCTCCTGACTCAGGAATCAACGAAGGTGATGTGCTCTGCACCACGCCTATCGCCTTTCCTGCGGACGGTGCGCCTGTGCTTGCCACCGTCGATGGTATCGCTCCACCAGAGCCGAAGAAAGGGCCTCGTGGTCCTGGCAAGAAATCCTAACTTACTCCTCATACGCCCATGATCGCCTGGTTCGCTCGCAACGGTGTCGCCGCCAATCTCTTGATGTTTGCCATCGTGATCTCGGGGGTTGGCACCTTGATCATGGGGAAGATTCCGGTCGAAGTATTTCCGGAATTTGAGATCAATCAGCTCACGATCCAAGTCCCCTATCGTGGGGCTACTCCCGAGGAAGTAGAAGAATCCATCCTAACACGCATCGAGGAATCAATCACCGATGTGGAAGGCATCGATAAGATCATTGGTTACGCGACCGATAGCGGTGCCACGGTGAATATTGAGATCGTCGACGGCTATGATCGCCGTGATGTTCTCGACGACGTAAAGAATCGCGTCGACGCCATCTCCACGTTCCCCGTGGAAGCTGAAAGGCCTCGCATCTCTCTCGCCCAAGGCTGGCGATCGGTGATCAGTGTCGTTCTCTACGGAGATCTTTCTGAACGCGACCTCAAAGAGCTAGGGAAACAAGTCCGCGATGACATCGCCAATCTGCCAGATGTTTCTGCCGCTGACCTACAGGGTACACGCCCCTACGAGATCGCGATTGAGATCGATGAACCTACCCTGCAGCGCTACCAGCTCAGCTTCGATCAAGTGGCCGCAGCCCTACGAGCGTCATCCATTGATGTGCCCGCCGGAACTTTGAAGACGGATTCGGGGCAGGTCGTCCTACAAACTAAAGGGCGCGCCTACACAGGTGAAGCATTTGAAGACATCATCATCTTAACGGGCGCCGATGGCACGCGAGTGAAGCTTGGCGACATTGCCAGAGTCGATGACGGCTTCGATGAGCGCCCGTTTCTCTCTCGCTTCAATGGCCGCCGCTGCGTGCTCATCATGGTCTCCCGAGAAGGAAATCAGAATGCGATCAAGATCTCAGAGAAGGTGAAAGAATACATGGCGGAACAGGCTCCCCTGCTCCCCTCCGGCGTTGGAATCTCCTATTGGAGTGACTCCTCGAAGATCGTCAAAGGTCGCCTCGACACACTGATCGATAGCGCCTCCAAGAGCTTACTGCTAGTCTTCCTTGTCCTGACACTCTTTCTACGTCCAAGCCTAGCCATTTGGGTCGTCATAGGAATTCCAGTTTGCTTCCTGGGAGCGATCGCCTTCATGCCTGTGCTAGGGGTGACCATTAATATCATGAGCCTGTTCGGCTTCATCCTAGTCCTAGGGGTCGTGGTGGATGACGCCATCGTCACAGGAGAGAATATTTACACCAAGCAGAAGCTTGGGCTCTCTCCTTACGAGGCTTCGGTCGTCGGGGCAAAGGAGGTTGCCCGACCGGTGATCTTTGGCGTGCTCACCACGGTGCTCGCCTTTGTCCCGCTGATGTTCGGCACTGGCTTCCACGGTAAAGCCCAAGCGCACATCGCGCTCATTGTCATCCCGGTGCTCATGTTCTCGCTCATCGAGTCCAAGCTGATTCTGCCTTCGCACCTCAGCCACAGCTTGCGACATGTAGCGAAACGTATCGGTACCTTCTTCATGCCAGGCGCGCTCGTGAATCTCTGTTCTCGCGCCTATCGTAATGTTAGCAAATTTCAGGGCATGATTGCCAATAGTCTCGAGTGGTTCGTCAAGCGCTTCTACCAGCCTCTTCTAAGAGTGGCTCTCGACTATCGCTACGTCACGATCGCTATCTTTCTAGCTAGCTTTGCCATCGTGATCGGGATGATGAAAAGCGGCCATGTGAAGTACCGCGGATTCCCACGTGTCCAGAGCGAACGCGCCACAGCCACGCTGTCGATGCAAGAAGGCACTCCATACGCCCTGACGAAAGAACATATCGATCGCATCCAATCCATCGCCGAAGGCATGAAGGCGGAGTATCAAGACGTCGATGGCACTCCCATCATTCGAGACATTTTAAGTGCCGTAGGTGGTCAAGGCGTCTCATCTTCACGAAGAAGATCTTCCACGGGACAGGATCATTTGGGGGAAGTGACCTTTTACGTCGTCGCTCCAGAGAACCGCACGTCTACCGTTTCCACCTCCGACCTAGCCAACGAATGGCGTAAGCGTATCGGCCCTATCCTTGGTGCCAAAGAGCTCAACTTTCGCGCTGAGATCGGTCGCGGCGGCGATCCTATCGATATCGAATTACTCGGGCCGAACATCGGAGCGCTCACTGAAGTCTCAGGCAAGATCAAAGAGCATCTCGGGGAATACGCTGATCTCTTCGATATCAGTGATAGCGTCGACGATACTAACGACGAGTTGCGACTCACGATCCGCCCAGAAGCCGAGAACTTCGGGCTCACCGAAGCCGCGCTAGCTCGGCAAGTTCGGCAGGCATTCTACGGCGAAGAGATTCAACGCTTCCAACGCGGGCGCGATGACATCCGAGTCATGCTTCGCTATCCCGAGAGAGAACGCAAGACACTGGCAAGCCTAGAGGGAATGCGAGTGCGCACCCCTGATGGACAAGAGGTGCCCTTCAGCGCCGTTGCTGAAGCGAACAACGCTAAGAGCTTTCCCCGCATCCAACGCATCGATCGGAATCGCGCGATCAATGTGCGGGCCGACGCTGACAAAGACAAAGCCGACCTCCCCACGATCACAGGATCAATTACCGAGTTTCTCGATGAGTTACTCATCGACTACCCAGGAATTACCTACTCCTTCGAAGGCGAAGCGAAAGAGGCACGAGAGAATAGCCAGACCACCATCGTCGGCGGCATCCTTCTCATCTTCGGAATCTACACCATGCTCGCGATTCCGTTTCGCTCTTACATTCAACCTTTGATTGTCATGTCAGTCATTCCATTCGGACTGATCGGAGCGGTGCTCGGCCACATGATCCATGGCATGTCCCTCAGCATGCTCAGCTTCTTCGGTATGCTCGCCCTGGCTGGCGTGGTGGTGAATGATAGCCTCGTTCTCGTGGACTATATCAATCGCCGTGTCTCTGAAGGCACAAATGTATTCAAAGCCGCGTTCGAAGGTGGTGGCGCTCGTTTCCGAGCCATCATCCTAACAAGCTTCACGACATTCGCCGGACTCTATCCGCTCATCACCCTAAAGAGCACGCAAGCTCAGTTCCTCATCCCGATGGCTGTTTCGCTAGGATACGGAGTGCTCTTCGCCACGTGTATCACACTACTACTTGTGCCGATCAACTACCTGATCCTCGATGACATCAAAAGGCTGTTCAGCCTCGCAGGCCCAGATGAATCCGTATAAACAAATCGGCCCCATCAATCTAAATTGATGGAGCCGATTTGCGATAGACGGCCTTAGCCGCCTTCTTGACTCGATTTACGAAGGCTGCACACCGCCCGGTGATGGGCTAGTCGTGTCATCATCACTAGTATCACTGTCATTCACAGGAGTATTCCCTGGTGAAGGACTGGGAGAAGAACTCTCGGTGCTATCGTCTGTACCATCAGGAGTAGGATTGCTATTATTCGTCTCACCACCTGGACCAACAAAGCCACCGGAAGGCTGCTGGTCATTTGCGCTTGAATCAGCCTCATCATCATCACTCGGGCTTGGACTCTCAGAAACTTCGCCACTCGGACCAACGATCACTGTGGTGTTGTCTGGCGTAGGTGTTGTCGTCGTCCCTGAACCCGTGGGGCTCGGGCTTGAAACGCCATTGGAGGGCTGGTCTGATGAGTCAGAGCCATCATCTGTCGTCGGCGCGTCACTCCCACTATCGATCACCTCTCCACCAGGACCTACGACCACAACTCCACCACCATCAGGCGATGGCGAGCCATTATTGTTAGAACTATCAGGGCTTGGGCTTGAAACGTTTCCACCACCATCAGTCGGTTGCGCCCCATCCGTGGTGTTATCGTCATCATTCGCCGATGATTCACTCCCGGTATCGGTCACCTCACCACCAGGGCCTACGACCACAACTCCACCACCATCAGGCGATGGCGAGCCATTGTTAGAGCTATCAGGGCTTGGACTTGAAACGTCTCCACCACCACTATCAGTCGTTGGCTGCTCCACATCTGTAGTATCACCGTCATTAGTCGCCGGTGTTTCAGTACCTGTATCGGTCACTTCACCACCAGGGCCTACGACCACAACTCCACCACTACCTCCGGGCGATGGTGAGTCAGTACTATCGTTATCATTGGAACCAGGACTTGGGCTTGAAACATCTCCGTCACCGCTATCTGGCTGCTCCCCATCAACATCGGTGGACGGCTCCTCTTCCTCCTCGGTCGTTCCACCACCCACTTCGCCACCGGGACCCACGACTTGACCGCTATCGTCATCTTCTTCGTCGACTCCTTCCGTGACATCACCAGGTGACAAGCCAGGAGTTCCTGGGGTGTCTCCGTCTCCACCGGGTGAAGGACCTTCACCACTATTACCGCCATCTGGATCTGGATCTGGATCTGGATCTGGATCTGGATCTGGATCTGGATCTGGATCGCCTCCACCGCCCTGCTGACCATCCGGCCCAGTGACGACACCATCGCCTCCCTCAGTGCCGCCACCTTCTCCACTAGGACCAGAACCTTCGCCTGTCGGCTGCTCGCCTCCATCTCCGCCGCCAGTCTCTTCCTCTTCTTCCTCCTCAATGATCAGCTCTCCCGCAGGATTGATGTAGTATACAGGCTTAGTGCTATCGAGTGGTGAGGTATCTAGTGCGTCCCCCAGTCCGTCATCATCATCGTCCAGGTCCGCATTGTTTCCTTCGCCGTCTCCGTCGGTATCGACAGTCTCAGTAGCATCGTTAGGAAATGCATCTGCATTATCCCCGGTCCCGTCGCCATCCGTGTCTAAAGTTTCTGCGGCATCAGTTGGAAATGCATCACCATTGTCCCCGGCGCCATCACCGTCTGTATCGGTGGTTTCGCTAGCATCGTTAGGGAAAACGTCAGCATTGTCACCAGTGCCATCACCATCCGTATCAGTGGTCTCAGCAGCATCATCGGGGAAAGCATCTGCATTGTCCCCGGTCCCGTCGCCATCCGTATCGGCAGATTCGTTAGCGTCGTTTGGAAAAACATCACCATTGTCCCCAGTGCCGTCGCCATCTGAATCCGTGGTCTCAGTAGCATCGTCAGGAAATGCGTCATCTGCATCATCAACGCCATCACCATCACGGTCAGCCACCACAGGATCATTCACTTCGAGACGGAAGAACAAAACCCTCTCAGCGCCTCCAGGAACGACGATGGTGCTGGTGTTCCCATCTTGGCTCGTTAATTGCCCGACCAAACGCCAATCATTTGCTTGCAACGTGCTGGACTGGAAGAGTCTTGTTGGCCCCGCAGGTGAAACCCAAGAAACCTTGTAGGCGTCATCCGCCCTCACGACTTCCAGGGTCGGAATATCGGCTGGATCCACAGCGTAAGTAGAGGATACGAGGCCGAAGAGGCTGGCAAAGATGGCGGCGCGACGTGATGACGAGTATTTCATAATGATTAAGCGGGGGCAGGGTTGAAGCGTTTGCCGGGCGTGCAGACAGCCGAACTTCCACCAGCAATGGTAGAAATTCAGCGACACAAACTCGACAGTTGCCTATTTAACGTAGGTTAAACGTGTTGTCTCTGTGAAAATTATCGGAAAAGTTTGGAAATTTCCCAATAATTCTCCTCATCCCTAGAAACCAAGGCCCTTGGGCATGCCTTCGCCACCCATCTGAGACATCATCTTCTTCAGCTTCCCCTTGTTCTTCATCATCTTACGCATCTGAGAAAACTGACGAAGCAGGTTATTCACCTCAGTCACCTTCGTCCCGCTTCCCCTGGCGATTCGCTGCCGCCGTTTCCCGTTGAGAATCTCTGGACGATGCCGCTCCTTGGGCGTCATGGAGAGAATGATCGCTTCCACCCGCTTCATGTGGCCATCATTGATCGGCAAATCCTTCATCTTACCCATGCCAGGAAGCATCCCAAGGAGCCCCTCGAGTGGTCCGAGCTTCTTCAGCATCTTCATCTGATTCAAGAAATCATCGAAGTCGAACGTCGCCTTCTGGATCTTCTCCGCCATCTTCATGGCGTCCTTCTCATCGATAGCATCCGTGGCGCGCTCGACCAATCCGACCACATCACCCATACCGAGGATCCGGCCAGCCATGCGATCCGGCACAAAGAGGTCTAGCTGATCCATCTTCTCACCCACACCAGCCAACTTGATCGGCTTGCCAGTAACCTGACGCATCGACAACGCGGCACCACCACGAGCATCACCATCTAGCTTCGTCAGCACAATACCAGTGAGATTGACGGCTTCATCGAAATGAGTCGCCACGCTCACCGCCTGCTGACCCGTAGCGGCGTCTGCTACTAACAGAACCTCTTGCGGCTCAAGGAAATCATGCAATCGCTTGAGTTCCTCGACCAAATTCGTGTCCACCTCTTGGCGACCAGCCGTATCAAAGATCATGATCGGTGCCTTGCGCTCCTCGCCCCACGCCAAAGCTTGCTCCGCTACCTTGAGAACATCCGTCTCGCCAGGCTCAGGCTTGAAGAGAGGCACATCGATCTCCTCTGCCAATGTCGCCAATTGCTCGACCGCTGCCGGACGATACAAGTCACAGGCCACGAGATGCGGCTGACGGCCTTCCTTCTTCAAACGCAATGCTAACTTGGCTGACGTCGTCGTCTTACCAGCACCGTTCAGGCCTACCATCAACAAACGCCCGGGCGCTTCCAAGTTCAACTCCTCGGCATCCCCACCTAACAGCACCGTCAACTCATCCTGAAAGATCTTCACGATCAACTCACCAGGCTTGATACTGACCAGCACTTCTTGACCCAAGGCTTTCTCCTTCACCGCAGCGATAAATTTCTTCGCGACGCTGAACTCCACATCAGCCTCCAGCAAAGCCATGCGAACTTCCCGCATGGCATCGGAGACATTCTTCTCCGTGATCTTGCCTTGGCCACGCAGCTTCTTGAAGGCGCCTTCTAAACTCTCGGAAAGTTGATTGAACATGATAGATTCTTTAAAACGGATTTAATTCTGTTTGGACGTCGCCACGGCATCTTCCTCAGACGCTGTTTCTACTTCTGGCTGAGGTGCGAGATCCAGGTAATTCGCAATCGCATCGATACTGAATTTCCAGCGGATCACGTCTGGCTTCTTCTCGCCTTCACGCTTGAACTGCACACTGACCCAATAGTCAGGCACCCGAAAGCGCTGACGTGGCGTGTAGATGAAGAGCTTCGTTTCCTCGTCATACTTAGCTCCAACTCTACCCAGTCCACTGACACTCATCACGAGTGAATCCACATCGATATTCTCCAGCGCAGATAGATTCGCACTGATCAGCGGCTGACGCTCTTTCACAGTACTACCATTCTTCGGAGATAACTCTACGAGTGGCTTCTCTTCGCCCGTGGCCTCATCCTTAATGGTCTCCTTCAGCAAATTATTCGCCCCCACAAGCCCGCCTGGCACGCGAGAAGACAACGCCCATTCAAAGGCCCTATCATCCTTGCCATGCACGATGTAACGCCCCACTTCTGTGAGATCCGTTTCCCACGTCGTCTTCTGACCTTTCACTGTCACCATCGCCGCATACCCAGCCTCCACACACGCAGCGACGACACGATCATCAAAGGCACCATAAGGATAGGAGAAGGTCACGGGATCAAGGCCTAGCTTCTCATTGAGAATTCTACGAGAATCCGTCGCCTCTTTCTTGAGGAATGCCGCGTGAATTTCATCTGAACGTCGCCTTTGCCGATCCAAGAACCCATGAGAAATCCCGTGACTCCCAATCTCAGCTCCAGCAGCGACCATTTCGAGCACCTCATCCTTGGACAGCGTCTTACCACCGCCTCCGAAGAAGTTCGTGTAAGGATAAATCGTGAACGGAAACTTAAACTCTCTCAGGATCGGAAAAGCGAGATCGTAGGTCGAAACGTAGCCATCATCGATCGTAATGATGATAGAGAACGGCGGTATGTTCTTCTCTCCACGACGCCACGCGAGAAAGTCAGTCATCGAAATCACAGGAATCTCGTTGTCGACCAAGGTCTGCATCTGCTCGCGGAACTTCTCCACGTAAATCGTCGTGGGGAGCTGCCGCTTCGAGATATCCGCAGTCGCTGAGAACTTGTGGTAGCCCAGAACCGCCACCTGAGAAGTCGTATCGACCGCCTTCTCAGGAGTATCCGCCTCGGGCGGAGGTGGCAGGTCGGCACTAGGATCTGGCAGCGCGACCGGTGGGAGCGTCGTATCTACTGCCTGGGCGACCTCCGGTTCCTCCTCCGGCGCAGGAATCCTCTCGCACCCCGCCAAGATGGCGAAGAGCGCTAAGATCACAGCGATCTGGCGGACGAAGAACATGGGCTAGCCTAACTTTGCGCAGCGGCCAACTGGCTGAGAACGGCGTCTCCCATAGCAACCGTATTCACTTTCTCGGTGCCCTCCGCACCTGTAAAGATATCGCCCGTGCGCGCGCCGGCATCGATCGCAGCGCGAACTGCATTCTCGATCGCTTCCGCGGCATCCGTGAGACCCAGCGAGTAGCGCAAGAGCATCGCCGCGGAAAGAATCTGAGCGATCGGATTAGCAATGCCCTGCCCCGCGATATCTGGAGCGGAACCACCACTCGGCTCATAGAGACCAAAGTAGAGACCATCTTTAGAAGCCCCTAGACTCGCGCTCGAAAGCATGCCGAGAGAGCCAGCGATCATGGCCATCTCATCACTCAAGATATCTCCAAAGAGATTCTCAGCCAGAACGACATCGAACTCGCGAGGACGACGAATCAACTGCATCGCAGCATTGTCCACGTAGAGGTGATCCAGAGCCACCTCAGGGTAATCCTTGGCCACCCGCTCGACGACCTCGCGCCACAGGATCCCGTTCTCAAGGACGTTTGCTTTATCGATCGAAGTCACGCGTTTGTCTCGCTGCATCGCTGCGGCGAAGGCCACACGCGCAATCCGCTCGATCTCGCTCTCCTTATAAATCATGGTGTCGATCGCCACCTTCTCGCCGTTCTCCACATGGGTTCCTTTGGGAGAACCGAAGTACATTCCGCCCGTTAACTCACGCACGCAAAGAACGTCAAAACCACCCGCAATCAACTCTTCCTTAACGGGTGACGCATGCGTCAACGATGGAAAACACACGGACGGCCGCAAGTTTGCGAACAATCCGAAGTGCTTGCGCAAAGGAAGCAATGCGCCGCGCTCTGGCTGCTCAGCGGGAGGCAATGATTCCCACTTAGGCCCGCCAACGGACCCAAAGAGAATCGCATCGCTTTCTTCGCAGGCTTTCAAGGTAGCCTCTGGCAACGCCTTGCCCGCACCGTCAATCCCAGCACCACCGACGAGCTGCTCATCATAGGTGAAATTTAACCCATGAGAAACCGCCACAGCATCGAGCACGCGCCGAGCTTGAGTCATCACTTCTGGTCCAATGCCGTCACCTGCAAGCACCGCGATACGATAGGAAGAGTCTGCCATACTCCTACTTGAAACGATCCTTCATGAAAGCAATGAAATTTGAGATCTTAAGAACGATCCCAGGGTATTCTCAGCGTCAGCTCACGGCTCCGACTTCTTCACCACAGCGTCACGAAACTGCCGCACTCCGCGTACGATTGCTGCGCCCAGCACCTCAGGCTCGGCCAAGGTCTCGGCGGGAATCGAGATCGACACAGCAGGCTCTTTGGCTTCTTGGAGAAACTTGCTCCGCGCACGGCGAAGTCCGCCATCGAGCACACCTTCGACTGTCTCCATCAGCGTGGCATGGAGCGCCATGCCTAGCACGACATTGAGCCGATCTTGGGCGTGACCAGGGGCACGCTCTTCACTACGGGGAAGCTTCGTTTCCTCATGAATTGGTGTGCCATATGGGGCAAGCGATTGCGTCCAGAGCTCGTCCATGTCCGGATGCTCTGTTAAATGAACCCGCGCGAGCAATTTAGGTATGACCACGGCTTCCTCGCCTTCCTTCGGCTTCAGGCTTGTGATCACCTTAATCCCAAAAGCTTCCAAACCGCTCTTTACATGGCCAGCAACTTTGGCTGCGAGAGCATCATCAGCAGCGACATTCAGCAGAATCGTAGGCTCGTCACCCTTCGGCAGATCGTAAGTAGAAGGACGAATGATAGGATCAATCAGCAACGCCAAATCCACCCGTGAAAGGTAGAGGCGATTGTCAAAACGGAGCGGAGCGAAGCTGAGGTAGCCTTTGTAACCCTTCAGCTGAGCCTGGCGAAGCCCTGCCAGAAAGCGCAGGAGCAATTTCGAATCCGTTTCTTCGAGAACGACCTCATCACCGATGACATCCATCGTCTCAAACTTATAAAATTGATGAATGTCAGAAAACCTGACATACTCACGCTCATCCACGCGAAGAACATGCCACTGCCAGCTCCCCCGCTGCTCCAAACGCTCGACCGGCTGCGGCGGAGCCTCCACGATAGGAATTTCAACTGCCGCCTTTGGCTCATCTTGAGCACGGCACGGGAGACCTAGCATCGCGACAGATAGAACACAGAGAACTTTCGGGAACATCACCGATAGTCTGGTAACCAGCTACCAAATGCAACCCCGATCACGCGCCCTCCTGCTCAGCCTCCCGGGCCTGCGTCACGAGTTCCCGAAGACCTGTCGCCTTGCCCAGACGATAGAATGGGAAGACGAGTCCCCCGAGGAGACTCCAGAATACGCTGAACCCAAAGCCTAACAATGAAATCAGCACACTAACGTCCGAAGGCACGTTACAGAGTCTTTGCAGAAACGACTCGAAAAGCGTCTCACGGATTCCAAGCCCAGAGATCGAAATGGGTAAGGTCGTGATGACATCGACCACCGGCATGATGGTGAACATGTCCGTTAAACTGACATTCGCGCGCATCGCGAGAGCTCCCGCATGGAATGTGCCGAAATAGAGTCCGTGAATCAGAAACGAAAGCGCCACTCCGACTGAAGTCACCCGCCACTGACGAAGAAAGTGCAGCAGCGCCTGGGAGAACTTGATCGCCTGCGCCCGAAACGGCAGCCCCTCCGGCGTGCGATTCGTAAGATCAAATACGGCTATCACCATAAGCAATCCGATCCCAACAACAGCCCCAGCCAGATAAAGCCCCGAGAAGAGCGCGAGTTGTGAGGACAACCCCGAGCCCGCAAGCCAATCCCACCGCGCCACACAGAAGACACCAAATAAACACACCACTGCAGGAAGACCGCAGAGATGATCCATGAGAATGCTGGCCACAGCCTCACCGCGTTTGCCTGGGAAGCGCCGACTGAGATATAGAAGCTTCACCGCATCGCCACCCACTGTCCCGATAAGGATCAAATTAAAAAAGCCGCCGATGAGCGAGAGCTTGATAACCTCTTTCCAACTTAGAGAGATCCCCTGCAGCCGAAGGAAGAGTTGCCAACGAACAATACACAGCGCAACCATGCCCCCAGCCAAGAGCAATCCTAACAAGACCCACCTCGCATCCGCTTGGCGGATCGCTGCGACAAGCCCACCATGAATCTCCGGCTTGGACCAGAGCCAAACCAAGCAGCCCAGGCTAACTAGAACCTGACAGAGCGTTAGGACATGACGACGAGTCAACGCGGCTAAGACCGTTTCTTCTTCTCGAGAAAGGCTTTCCTAGTCTTGAGGAATTCACCCGAAATCTTGATCGCCTTGACGCGATCCGCTTCGTCGTAGTCCCAGAACTCCTGCACCACCGATTCACATTTAGGAAAGTGCGAGCCATCATCACCAATATCTTTCCGCATCTTGGCAAAGGCTGATTTCAGCTCATCTCGCACCTTGGCATAGGTAGGATCATCATAGACATTCACCAGCTCGCTCGGGTCCTTTACAAGATCATAAAGCTCCCAGCCCGGAGGCGTTTGATTCTCCCCCTCATAGTCACACCCGTAGAAATAAATCAGCTTGTGCGTCTTCGTACGGTAGGCCATTTCACCAGGATTGTCATGGTGAGCCATGTGCATCCAGTAGCGGTAGTAGACGCCCTTCTTCCAATCAGCAGGCTCTTTCCCCGCCTCACAAACCGCACGGAACGAACGGCCTTGCATGCCTTCTGGAATATCGATGCCAGCATAGTCTAACATCAGCGCTGGGTAATCGATATTCTCGATCAATGTATCGGTACGCTGCCCAGCTGGAATCGCTTCTGGATAACGCACGATGAAGGGCATGCGCTGTGATTCATCATAGGCCCACCGCTTGTCTTGGAAGTCTTTCTCTCCGAGCCAGAAACCCTGATCACCCGTGTAGATGATGAGGGTATTGTCATAAAGGTCGTTTGCCTTGAGATAGTGAAAGAGCCGACTCAAATTATCGTCCACACCTTTCACACAACGGAGGTACTTTTTCAAATAAGCTTGGTAAGCATAGCGTGTCGTTTCCTCTTCAGAGAGTTCATCCACATTGTAATCTGATGGAAGCTCTTCAGGAAACCTCTCATGCAGATCAACGGCATAAGACCGGCGAGGATTGCGCTTACCGATCGAAGTGCCGATGTGTGCAAGCAACTCATCTTGGTGACCACGTGTGGCAATGGACCCCCAGGTGTTCGGCGTATCATAGAGCGTGGCAGGTTCAGGAATCTTCGTGTTTTTCAAATAAGACTGATAGCGAGGCGCATTCTCAAAGTAATCATGGGGCGCTTTGTATTGATGACAGACAAAGAAGGGCTTCGTCTTGTCACGCTTCGTCTTGAACCAGTTCAGAGTCGAATCCGTGATCGCGTCAGACGAATGCTCGCCTTTGTGCGTGACCACATTCTTCGGCCATGGCTTATCACCCTGCACCCGGAACTCCGTATCGTAATACTTCCCCTGCCCCGGCAGCACCTTGTAGTAATCAAAGTTTGGCTCGGCCTTAAGATGCCATTTCCCAATCATCGCTGTCTGGTAACCCGCCTCCCGCATGAGCACGGGCAGCGCCTGGTCCTTCGGCTCAATGCGACCATTCAGATCGACCACGCCATTCAAGTGATTGTACTGTCCGGTAAGGATGCATGCTCGTGAAGGCGTGCAAATCGCGTTCGTGCAGAACGCATTCTCAAAGACAATGCCATCCGCGGCCAGAGAATCGATCGTCGGTGTCGGATCCAGATCCTTCAATAACGTCGCATAGGTCCCCACAGCCTGAGCCGTGTGGTCATCAGACATGATGAAGAGGATGTTCGGAGGCTCAGCTGCCATCAGAGGCGAGAGGCCAACAAACACAGACGCAATCGTAAACATTGAACGGAAGTGCATGCTCCAGCCTTCGGTAGAAGACGCAGGTTGGCAACTTCTCGCTCAATTTCTCGGAAAGACTTGCCTAGACTGGAGTCAAACCGGCACCATCGCAGAGCAATTACGCATACCCCAAACATGAAATATCTACCCAACAAACTACACCACTCAGGCATGCTGCTTGGAGCGGCCGCCCTCCTCGGGGTCTCGGCTCCTGAGGCTGCTGCGGAACTGGCCGACGGGATGATCGCCTACTGGCCTCTAGACGTGGTCAATGGCGAACGCACTCCAGACCTCGTCAACGGCTACGACATGACGCTCGTCAACCTCACTGCTGATGACCTCGTCGACGGCCAGAAAGGCAAAGCCATGAGCTTCGATGCTAGCCGCGACACGCTCCTCGAGCGCATCACTCAGGAGGGCGAGAAATTGCCCGCCAATCAACTCCACACCAGTTGGTCCGTTTCCCTTTGGGTCAAAGGCAAGGGCTCCGGTCAGAATGACCTACGCATCTTCTCCGAAGGCTCCACACAGAATAGTAACCCTCTGTTCAACCTGGGAACGCACAACGGGGGGGCCGATGATACCGTGGATGTCTTCATCCGTGGCAACAGCGGCACGATCAATCACCTTCATTCCACTGGAGACGGCTTCGATGATGACTGGCACATGATCACATGGACCGAGTCTAACAATGCGATCTCTCTCTACATCGATGGTGTAAAGGACGACATCGAGCTACCTGAAGGTGTCGCACCTCTCGTTGCTCCTGAACAAACCTATGTCATGAATACCACGACTATTGGTGGCATCCGTCGCGCGGCGGCCACACACCAATGGACGGGCGACATCGATGAGGTCGCCATGTGGGAGCGTCAGCTTTCAGCGGACGAAGTGATGGAACTCTTCACAGAAGGAGTGCCACAAGCAGACACTGTCATTCCTCTAACTTTACGCCAATTCGGCCCCGAGAGACCCAAGGTCTCCAAAGGCGATTCCGTCATCCTCCATTGGGATGTGACGGGTGGCGACGACACGACCTCCTACACCCTCAATCCAGGAGATCTGGACGTCGGGGCACAGACCACGACTGGTGTTGGCACGATCGAACTGCCCTTCTCTGCAGCTACGACCTACACTCTCACTGCCACTCGCGGCGATGAAACGGTCACCCAAGAATCCGCTGTTGAGATCCTCGAAGGTGTTGGACCAGGCTGGACCTTATTTGACGATTTCGAAACGTGGGAGCCAGGCCCCATTCTTGCCGCAACCGGCGGCCTCTGGTTTGAGCCTGACAGTACAATTGTTCAGGTTACCAACAAAGACGGTAACAAGGTGCTCTCCGCCAGCTCTGGCCAAGGACTGACGCAGACAGAACTCGGCAGCTTTGCCACTCGCGATGCTGAGTCTCGTTCTTTCTTCTTCCAAGCCTACCTAGAGCCAGACGCTTCTGGCATCTTCACTAATATCGGAATCACTAATAAAGGGATCCGCTTCGTCGGTGACGCCAATGGCGGCCTCGGTGGCTTCCTCAACATCTCCCGTGAAGAAGGAGACGACAATGGCCGACTCTCTGTCGGTCCTTTTGATCCGTTCGGTGCCGATGATGTCGACTACGCGCTCGAGCCGAGCACCTGGTATAAAATTTGGATGGATGTGACCAATGGTGCTGGTGACAACGTCGACACCATTTCCATTCACGTCCAAGGTGAAGGCGAAGCTGGACGCACCACACTCGTCGAGGACGCTGAAGGTGACCGTGGAAACATTCTGAACCACGTCTTCTTCTTCGTGGCTCCCCGTGACACCTCTACTGGTGAAGATTCACTCCTAATCGACAACTTGTTTGTCGCTCGTGACGGTGTGTTGGAAACAGATCCTCTCGACACGGACGATCCAAACCTCGCTATTCGCTCTCGCGGCCTCTTTGACGACCTCATCCCAGGCGGCGGCGCCGTGACGAAGGAAGTGCCTATCTTTAACATCGGTAGCACGAAAGCCTTGAACATCACCGGCGGCACGATTTCCGGAACTGACGAGGGTCTCTTCACTCTTGGTGACTTCCCAGCCACACTTGAGCCAGGCGCTCAGGGCGTGGTCAACATCACCTTCGATCCAGCGGGTAAGACTGGTGGTGTGCTCGCCACACTTGAGCTCACCAGCAATGACCAATCCAGCCCTAGCATCATCGTTGATCTCTCTACGATTGTGCCATCGACCAATCAATTGGTCGGCCACTATCGTATGGACGAAACCGCAGGCGACGAACTCCTCGATGCCGCGCTTCTGAAGCATGGCAATTACATCAAGGTGGGTTCCGGTGATTTCCAGCTTGGCCAAGATGCTCTCGCAGATGGAACCGCAGTGAAGTTTGTCCGCGGAGGTGAAGCAGACGGCGGCTATGCCCAAGTCCGTCCCGGCGGCGGCACGCTGAGTTCATTCAGCATCAGCATGTGGGTGAACAAGACGGATTCGGAAAACTCCTCACTCTTCGCCAAGGGAGAGCAGGGTGCTTCCCCTGCATTCTCTGCGCTCTACGACGGCACTAATCTATACTGGTTTGTAGACGAAGGCGACCCAATCTCCGTCGGCAAGATGACCGGCAACGAGACCCACCATCTTGTCGTCTCCTACCAAGATGACAATGGAGCCGCCGAAGGCGCTGATCATCTTGCTATCTACATCGATGGTGAAGAAGCCTACTCAGAAGACAACCCAGTAGAGCTACCTGATAGCGGAACGCTTCCGTTCTTGTTAGGCTCCTACTATGGCACCCTGAGCCTTTCTGGCACCATGGACGACGTCCAGATCTACGCCAAGCCGCTCACGCTGGACGACGCGAAGTCACTCTTCGAATCTCCAGGCAGTGTGTTAGGCGAGAATCTCTCGCTCGACACAGACGGCGACGGTGTTCCCGACGTCACCGAAACCGCTGATGGCACGGATCCTGAAGATCCCGACTCTGACAACGATGGACTCAATGACGGAGCCGAGAAGACCGCAGGCACCATGCCTAACAATGCGGATACCGATGGCGACGGCTACCTAGATGGTCGCGAAGTTGCTCTCGGCTACGATCCTATCAGTGCCGCTAGTCCTGGCGCCGACGCTCCAGATCCAAATCTGGTTGCCTACTGGCCCTTGGACGAGATCACAGATGGCATGTCACCGGACGCCGGCGGCTTGTTCCACCTCACTGCCGTCAACCTCACCTCTGACAACGTCGTGGCCGGCAAAGCTGGCAGCGCCATCTCCTTGAGCAACGCAGACGAGACGATGCTAGAGTATCTCGCAGAACCTGGCGAAGAATTGCCAATCAGCATTCATCCCGCACAAACTGTTTCCTTCTGGGTCAAAGGCAAAGGCACCGGGCAGAACGACTTCCGCATCTTCTCTGAAGGGTCCACGGAAGACACTGGTCCTCTCTTCAACATCGGAACACACAATCTGGGAGAGTCAGACTCGATCGATATGTACATCCGTCCTCCCGGAGCTCACCAGTATTCAGAGGGCATTGGGCTTGATGACACCTGGCGCCACATCGTTTGGACTGAAGAAGGCGAAACCGGCACGCTCTACATTGATGGTGTCGCCGATACCCTCGCAGAGTGGAACGTCGGAAGCTTCGCCGAAGGTGACCTCAATGCCACATCCATCGGCGGTATTCGTCGGGCAACCCCCTCGCACTGGTTCACAGGCCTGGTCGACGATGTCTCCCTCTGGAGCCGCGCCCTCAGTGCTACTGAAGTCGCCGAGCTCGCGAGTGGCACCAGCCCACTCGATCTACGCGCCGGAAATGGCGGCGGTGGAGAAGGTGACAGCGATGGCGACGGCGTCTCCGATGCTGACGAAGCGATTGCTGGAACAAACCCTAACGATGCAGCAGACTACTTCCGCATCTCTAATCTCGTAAGTTCTGAGAATGGCGTCGAGCTCTCTTGGCCAGCAGTAGCTGGGAAGTCCTACGAGATTCAGTTCTCCACGGACCTTGAGAACTGGGAAACCATTGGCACGGCCGATGGCGCCACCTACACGGACACGGACGCTGGTCGCACCAGCCAAGTCGGTGCCTACTACCGCGCCGTGACGCAGTAGTTACAGTAGGACAACACGAATACCTTGCCGGGGAAGTTCGAAAGAACTTCCCCGGTTTGCGTACCAGCATTCAGAAATCCCTCTGAGCTGCAAGCAGCCTACTGCAGCCCCCACTCTAAGGACACACCCTGCTCGGCTATTGCCCCGGTGGCGGGACGCTGCTAGGCTAAGAACCTTGAAAGACGTCCCACCTCTCGCCACCTGCCCCGGCTGCGCCACGGAGTTCGACGTCTCCGCCTGCCCACCTTTCTCACTCGCAGCCTGCCCACACTGCAGCGAAACCACCCGCGTCCGCACGTCGATTCAGCACTACCAGATCGAGCGGGAAATAGGGCGAGGCGGCATGAGCCAAGTCTTCCTCGCCAAGGATCCCACGCTTGACCGTCAGGTCGCCTTGAAGGTCTTGTTAGATAAATTCAATCAAGACGACGACCGACTCAAGCAATTCGAGAAAGAGGCCCAGATCACCGCCAGCTTCGTTCATCCTCACGTCGTCAAAGTGTACGCCGTCGGTCGCGACCAAGGCGATCTCTTCATCGTGATGGAACTCGTCGAGAATGGGAATCTCGACGAACTCATCGTCTCCCAAGGCAAGGTCCCCGAAAGACAAGCCCTCACCTGGGCTCATGAGACGGCCCAAGGACTCCAAGCCGCCTACCAGAATGGCCTCATCCACCGAGATGTAAAACCTGGCAATATTCTCCTAGCGAAAGATCGCTCTGCAAAGCTGGTCGACTTCGGACTAGCACTCATGTTCCATCGCGAAGTGGATGAATCGGAAGACGTTTGGGCCACGCCCTACTACGTGTCTCCTGAGAAACTCATGGGCCACCCAGAAGATCACCGTAGTGACATCTATAGTCTAGGTGCTACATTGTATCATTTATTAGTCGGCGCCCCCTCATTCGAAGTCATCACGGGCAGCTATGAAGAGCTCCATGCCGCCAAGACACAGCCCCTGCCGATGAAGCCTCTCATGGCACACGCCTCACCCGCCACTTGCGGGCTCATCGATCAGATGATGGCGGTCAACCCAAACGAGCGACCCACAGATTACGAGTCACTTCTTAGTGACATTGAAAGCGTCCAATCCGGCAGCACTAGCGGAAATGCGGGATCCCGCTTCCTCGCCCAACAGCGCTCACAGAACAAGCCTTCATGGCGAACGCCACTCATAGCAGCCACGACATGCCTAACACTGTGCGGCGCTGGATACCTGTGGATAAATCAGCCGAAGCAGACAGGCCAGCCGACTCAAGCTCCCATCGCCCAGCTAGGCCAAGGCCCCGCCGAGACAGAAACCTCACCATTCGCCCAGGCGCGAGCCCAGCTCCTCACGGGAGACTGGAAACTTGCAAGAGAGGGTTTCGAAGCCGTTCACCAAGCACCGGACACATCTTCCAGCGTGCGACAGTGGGCCCTCTATCATAGCACACTCTGCAGCCTCCTGGACGAGAAACAGAAACCAGCCAAGGCAACGCTCCTACTACTCGAAGCCTATGAAGGCCCTCGCACAGACCTCAACAAATTCTTTCAGACTCTCTCCGAAACAATACTAGAGTCACGCCCCATTTCCCGCCAAGTGGCCGCAGACACACCTGAGGGCTTCTGTCATCCATTAGCTCTACTAGCCTATGGGCTCACAAATTGGAACCTGGAGGCTTTCCAAGCAGCCGACGCCCACTTGCAGCGTTTTCTCAAGATACCGCCAGGTTCTGAGTTCCAATGGATCACGGCTTACAAACCCCTCATCAAGGATCACCTTGCAGACCTCAAAGCCTTTCAGGAACTCCCCCTCCCCAAGAAGCTAACCAATGCCAATGCCGTCCGCGCTGAATTGAAGCGCGTCCCCGGGCTAAAAGCCAATTTCAAAACCAATAAAGCGCACAGCTTCCTAACCAAGCGAAAAGCTCGCTTGGAGCAGCGACTCCAAGTGCTCGGCACGCAAGAGACCGCCAACGCTAGCATTCGTCGCGATGAAGAAACCAATGCTTGGCAAGCACTCCACGAAGAACTTCCCGCCCTGGGAAGAGCACTTCAATTCACCAAAGGACGCTCTCTACTAGAAGAGCACTCTATCACTTTTCAGACCTTAGAGGGGAAATCTATTCTGCAAGATCACCTCCATCTTTGGACCCAGGCAGACCAGTTGATGAACCGACTGATTAAGACGCTTCCAGGCAAAGAAGGCCTCATTCGCCAACGCAATGGTAATAAGGTGGATGGCAAAGTAGTCGCCATCTCGGCCGACGAACTCACGGTCCAACTCAGCTCAGGAGCGCTCACCTTCCCGCTAGAATCAATCGGACCCGTGACCTTTGCCCGCTTCGCACGCGAAGAAATCGACCTACTCACAGACTCCAACCTCTACTACAAGCAGCAGGAAGAATTAGTCGCCTTTGCCTCTCTCGCTGGCCTCGATAAGATAGCCAGAAATCAAGCCAACAAGCTCGCCCTCGAAAACCGGCCCTTCCGCAAACGCTGGGCTCGCTGGCAGGCCTTTCTCAAAACGCTCTCCCCAAACGCATCCGATGAAGAATAGTGACTCGAAACCACCAACACCCGAAGAAATCAGCAAGAAGCTCGCTGACTTCATGAAGTCTAGCTTTGGCAGCAATGTCAATTTCTCCAGCTTCCCCGGAATGGACGACGCTACCGAACCGGAAGACGAAGAGCCCGCTGAAGAGCCCAAGAGCCAAGACGAAACCATCTTCGACTTCAGCTACATGCCCAAGGACATCAAACGTCATCTCGACCGTTTCGTGATCCGTCAGGAAGACGCCAAGAAAGCCCTATCATTGGCCGTGTGTGATCATTACAATCACGCTAAGTATCTGCGTAGCCAGGAAAGCGAGGACATCGAATTCACCAAGCAGAACGTGGTCGTGTTAGGCCCCACCGGGGTTGGTAAGACCTATTTGGTCAAGCACATCGCAGACCTCATCGGCGTGCCTTTCATCAAAGCAGATGCCACCAAGTTTAGTGAAACGGGTTACGTCGGTGGGGACGTCGACGACCTGATCAGAGACCTCGTCAAACGCGCCGATGGCAATGTGGAGCTAGCTGAGCACGGCATCATCTACATCGACGAAATCGATAAACTAGCGACCCGTGGCAGCATGATGGGGCGCGATGTGAGTGGTCGTGGTGTGCAGACCGCGCTGCTCAAACTCATGGAAGATACCGAAGTCTCTGTGAAGAATCCGATGGACATGCAAAGCCAGATGCAAGCCATGTTCCAAATGCGCAGCGGCGGCGGGCCTTCCAAGGAAACGGTGAGCACTCGCCACATCCTCTTCATCGTCAGCGGAGCCTTCTCAGGGCTACAGGATATCATTTCCCGCCGCGTCGGCAACAAAGCCATCGGCTTCGAGGCGGTCAAAGGGCAAGAAGCCTCTGAAGCAAGCTCCCTCTTCCACGACGTCAGCACGAGCGACCTCATCGAGTATGGCTTCGAGGCAGAGTTCGTTGGCCGGCTGCCAGTGCGCGTCGTTTGCGATCCACTCACTGCCAATGATCTTTGCGAGATCATGGAAAGCTCCGAGGGCAGCATCATTCGCCAATATGAAAGGGAGTTTGAAGCCTATGGCATCAAAGCCACCTTCGAACGTTCCGCACTGGAAGCCATCGCGAAACGCGCCGTCGATGAGAAGACTGGTGCTCGTGGATTGATGACCGTGGCCGAAGCCATCCTCAGAGATTTCAAATTCGAACTCGCGGACTCAGGCATCACAGAACTAACCATCGATGGAGATCTCGTGGAGAATCCAGGTCCTGCGTTAGCCAAGTATCTAATACTCTGCCAGAACCCTGACACTCAAGCTGTCCAACGGGAAGTAAACACCTTTTGTTACGATTTCCGAGAAAAACACGGCATCGATCTCACGCTCGATCTCGACGCTATTCGCTTGTTAGGGCAGCGAAGTGAAGAGAAGAACATGAGCGCCATGGCCTGGTGCGAGCAGTCCTTCGGCGACTTCCAGTTTGGCCTAAAGCTCATCGAGAAGAATACGGGCCGACGCTCCTTCAGCTTGCCCGTCCAAGCCGTCAATGACCCCGAAGGCTTCCTCAGCGACCTCGTCCTCAAATCGTACGCAGATCAAAGCAAGAGTGAAGCGGAAGCTCCATGAACCTCGCACTAGAGAGCCCCGAGATCTCCGACTTTCAGCGCCGCGTCTACGAAGCCACCATGGAGATCCCTCATGGCCGAGTGACCACCTACAAATGGTTAGGCCTCTCCATCGGCTGCCACTCCCCTCGGGCCATCGGCCAAGCACTTCGGCGCACGCCCTGCGAGCTGAGTGACATCCCCTGCCATCGCGTCATCGCCGCTGGTCCCTCGATCGGTGGATTCGGCGGCAAGGACGCCGGGCCTGACATCACTCACAAATGCCAACTCTTGGAGGCCGAAGGCGTTCCATTCAAAGACGGCATCCTCCAAGACCAGACTCGACTCTTCACCTTCGGTCTGGAATAACGTGGGTTCGGTCCCTCATGAAACTGCGCTCTTTCCGACTCCGCCTCGCCCTGATCTCAGCGGCCAGCGCCGCCATTGGCCTCTTCGTCTTCGGACTCGTCGCGAGCAGCCTCTGGCGCAAGGATCGGGTGCAGCGCCTAGATGAAGAACTCACGCGCCGTGGGAACGTCCTCGCCAGCCGCGGATTCAACAAGGAAGGCTGGGAGAAAGTCTACCAATCCATGGAAACCATCGTGGGAGAAGAGAAGATCGACGCGCGATTCCTCGTCGTACGAAGGACCAAGGACGATGCCTCAATCTACAACTCGCCCTCTCGGCCAGAAGGACTCTCATTAGCAGAATTTAAGGCATCCGACGAGACCTTCGAATGGCGCGGGTCCGTCCGAGACTTCTATCGCCCACCCGGCGCATGGAGCAGAAACGAGCAAAGAACTCGCCGTCAACAAGGCGAAGAGCGCCGCCCTTCTAGACGCGACCCCTTCGCAAAGCGTGAGGGACCTCCCACAAGGACTATCAAGACAGCAAAGTTTTACGAAGCCTCCGCCGGTGACCAACAATGGCGCATCGGCGTCTTCGGCAATTCCAAAGCAGAAATCTTGTTAGGAGCCAACCTAGATGAGATGCGCAGCGAACTTCGCTCGCTCTGGCTCAGCTTCGCCACGGCCTCGACCGGCGCTCTCACACTGATCGCCCTAGGTTCCTGGCTCGTCGCCCGCAAGGCACTCAAGCCCATCGAGGCCCTCACCGAAGCCACCAAACACGTCGCTACCGGCGACCTCAGCACGCGTATTGACCTGCCCGAGGCAGATAAAGAATTTCACCCCCTTATCAGTGTCTACAACACGACGATGGCTCGCCTAGAGCGTAGCTTCCACCAGGCAACGCGTTTCAGCGCAGACGCTTCCCACGAACTCAAGACTCCCGTGGCCATCATGAAAGGCACCTTGGAACGCGCCCTAGCAGACTCCGAAGAAGGCTCGCGCGAACAAACCATTTACACTTCCCTGCTCGAAGAGACCGATCACCAGCAAGCAATCCTACAAACACTTCTCCTCCTATCCCAAGCCGATGCCGGTCGACTTCTAACCACCACGAAGCCAACCTCGCTCAGCGACCTAACCACCCACGCCCTAGACGATGCCGAGATGATGGCTGAAGACGACCAACTCGAGATCAAAAGCAAGATCACACCAGATCTAGTCGTCCAAGGCGACGCCAGTCTCCTTCAGCAGGTCATCCACAATCTCCTGACAAACGCCGTAAAGTACAATCAGCCGAAGGGTTGGATTGGAATCACACTCGAAGCTCAAAACACTGATGCTGTGCTTCAGATCGCGAATAGTGGCACACCCGTCCCTGAAGAGTCTCAAGGCCGCCTCTTCGAACGCTTCTACCGAGCTGAGGCTGCTCGTAGTAATCGCGAAGACGGCATCGGACTCGGACTTAGCCTTTCGTTAGAATTAGTCAAAGCTCACAAAGGCACCCTCAAGCTCCTACGAAGCACACCCGAAGAAACTGTCTTCGAACTCAGACTTCCGCTGATCGTTCAAACGACCTAGCCGCATGGAGCTAGTCACCTTTGCCCTCACCATGGCCGCGGGGCAGCTCACACCCGGCCCTGACATGCTCCTCATTCTAAAGAACACACTGAACCGTGGACTCAGAAACGGCATGGCCACCATCGCGGGCATCTGTATCGGCATCATCGCCCACGTGGCTCTTGTGCTCAGTGGCACGGCAGCTTTGCTAGTCACCTTCCCTGCCCTGCTCCGCAGTGTTCAAATCTTGGGCGCCGCCTACCTCGCATGGATTGCCATCAAGCTTCTCCGGCACCTCAATGCCTCCGCCAAAGGAGCCATTCCCCTCGTCGACCAAACCGGCTCGCTCGGCCAAGCTCTCCGCGAAGGCCTCCTCACTAATCTCACCAATATCAAGGTGATCATCCTCTTCACCAGCCTCTTAGCTCCCCTCGCCGCCGATCCTACCCGCTCAGCTTTGCCATTCGGCCTCGTCATCATTATAGAGGCCGCCCTCATTTGGCCCATCTTCGCCTGGCTCATGCTCAGACCGAAAGTGCGAGAGACCTTCTTCCGATGTCAGCGCGGCTTCAATGCCGCCTTTGCCGTTCTCCTCATGGCCTTCGCTGTCAGACTCTTAGTGGGTTAAGCTGCTCTCATAATTTGTTTTGAAATCCTTAAAATTCTAGATACCTTACTCACCAGATCGCGTTTATTTCAATCTACGCGGGTCGTTTATGAGAATCCTCCTGTTCATACTCATTCCATTCGTCTTCTTCGGGGCCGGAATGCTGTTTGCCAGTCTACTCTGGGGGAAGTACAAGCAGCTCAGCCTGTCTCTACGCGCTCAACTTGAAAGCAAAGCCGAAGAATCGGCCGCCTTGCAAGAATCGATTCACAGCCTCCAAGCTGAATATAACGAGCAGTCAGTCACCTGCCACACGCTCGAAGAAGAACTCGCCAGCATCGCCACGGAACGCCAAACCATGATTTCGGATGCTGCCCAAGCCCGCAGTGATCGCACTCGCCTACGACGTTACGAAGCAGAATGCGGCGATCTGGCAGAGAAACTCGGAGCAACCAAAGAGCGGACGCAGCTAGAAATCCAAGCCGCTCAAGACGCCCTCCGAGCCGCAGAGAACCGAGCGAACCTCATTTCCAAAGAGAAAGAAGAGCTGCTAAACCTCGTCGGGAAACTCCAATCGAAGCTCGATCAGATAGCTCCCCTGCAGCGACAACTCCTCGACTCCGAACAGCAATTGGACCGCCGACGCAAACAAGCGCGCACCGATCACGTAAAGGCTCAGCGCCGCGCCAAGCGCCGCGCTGCACAACCGAAGCAGTCAAAGCGGCGCCCCTCTCCCAAGAAGCGCTCATTAGTAACTGCCCCTATCAAAACCGCCAAGCCACAATCTCCGCGCGGGAAATCACTCAATGGCGCCCCACGCAGCGCGACCAGACGCGTCTTCGCGGCAGCTGCCAAGCTCTTGCCATCCTCGAGCCCAAAACCAAAACGTCACTGCTAGTGAAGGACTACTCCTGCGCCGGAGCGATTTCACGATAAGGCCGTTTCTGTTTATAAATCGCGAGACGACGGCGCAGATCTTTTAAGAGCCGCGCATCCTTTGACGCTTGCGCTAGAGAAATCGCCTGATTGATCGTCTCCACAGCGGCCTCGAAATCGCCAGTCGCAGCCTGAGCCGCTGCAAGGGTATCGAGAATACCAGGATTGGGAGAAGCCACTTTCGCAGCCTTCGAGGCTAACACTAATGCCTCTGCTGGCTTCCGAATCTTCGCACTGCTATGCGTGGCGAGTAGCCAGGCGAGTTCGTTCACTGCCAGAAAGGAGTCGGGTTGCAGCTTAAGCGACAATCTGAAATGACGCTCCGCTTCAGCAGCTTGGCGCACGCGAATAAGGGCATGCCCTAACCAGAGATGAGCCATGGCATCGTTCCCATCGGCCTCTACCAGCTGCTTCAACTGGGGCACCGCCTCGTTATATCGCTTCGATTGGATCAATGACAGACTGAACATCTTACGCGTGTTGCTGATATCGGGTTGGGCCAGCACTGCAGCGGCCAGATGCGACACCGCCTCACCGAAGCGGCGCTGCTTGAAGAGCACGGTTCCCATTTCAAGGCGTGCCCGTGTCTTGCTAGGATCAAGCTCAAGAACCTTGGCGTAGGCAGTCAAAGCATCAGCATCCTTCTGTTGGAGACGCAACTCGTTCCCAACCAGGAAATAAGACTCTGCCAGGCCTTGATCCGCACGTTTGTCAGAGGCCACTGTGAAAGCATCGAGGTAAGCCTTAGCTGCTGCGGGTTTCCCGAAGCTCATGAACTTATCGATCATCACCGTAGGCGTGGCTGGCCACGGCCCTTCTATCCAAGTGCCAGGGAAATGGGCCGCTTCTCGCGACAACACCTCGGGCGTAGCCTCCAGCAGCGAGACATCCTTGACCAGCTGGTCCACACTCACCGGTCCCGTATAAACGACTGCGATCTGCCCCTGTGCATCGAGAAGAATACTGCTTGGGATAGGGAACGACTCAAACTTGTCGATCTGCGCTCGGCCTGCGACTTCGAGAGTCTCAAGAAAGGCGGCATCAGCGAGACCTGTCTCAAAAGGGAATCCATGCTTCTCAACAAACGCCCTCACGATCTCAGACCGCTCGGCCATGGGCGCTTCCATCTCATCCACACTCAGCGCCAACACGCGAATACGCGTTTCAGCCAAACGCTCTCGGTTTGCAGTCCATTCCTGCATCTCCGCTAGACACGGCGCACACCAAGTTGCCCAAAGATTGAGAAGAACAGGACGCCCATTGCTTTCAGATAATGGCTCCACTGGAGGAAACGGGAGACGTGAAGCCATAACCACCCGCGCTTGTTGCGAAACCTTTGGCAGAGCAACAGGATCTGGCAATGTAATGCCTTTCGGAGGCTGCCAACGTTGGGCTTTTCCCTCGCCTCGTTTCAGAGTAAAGAATTGTCCTGGCTGCAATCCTACCACTTGTTCAGCCTGGTTAGGCAAGCCCGGCCATCGCACCTCGACCTTGCCTATGGTCTCCCCTTCGGCCAAACCCAAGTGAAGCCACGACGAGGACTGTGCTAAAAATCCATTCCCCGCCCGAACATTACGAACACGCGGCTTGCCATCAACCATCACCGTGACGCGTGCACCGATTGCTTGGCCGAGAAGCTTCAGTGCGACAAAGCTGTTCTTGGTTTGTGATTGATTGTGCTGCAAGCGAAGCCGTGGGCCCGTCCGGTTGGTGATCCAGAAGTCTAACTTTCCATCGAAATCCCAATCCACGACTCCGATCGAACGCCCATCATCCAAGAGATCCAGCCCACTCGCTCCTGAAATATTAGCATAGCGTGGCGATCCATCCGCCTCGTTGCCCATGTTCAGAAAAGCACTATTGCGCTCGAAGCCACTGTAGGAACGCCCTTCTTCGAGCATGGTGTTCAGGGCCTTCCACGCCTTGCGGTAGGCAAAGACCGAGCTCGTGCTCATGTTAGCATCCGGGGACTGCGACGAAACTCGTCGCCAAGCGAAACTTCACAAATCGCCGGTGTCCCCGGCGGTAATCATCCCGTTGGCGACTACAAGATCTTGAGCGCCATCGTTATTCATATCGATAAAGTTCGAGCTCCACGCCCAGCGCGCCATGTTCGCTCCAGACATCTGAGTCACATCTCGAAATGTGCCGTCGCCATTGTTCACATAGACCGAATTTCCCCGCGCATGCCGCCGTGCCTGCTCCCGTGTTTCCTTCGTGGCACCCGGAAGAAAGGCTTTCTGCAACGTGATTCGGTTGCCCGCATTCGACCACATGTTGCCTATATAGAGATCCATCAGGCCATCGCCATTGTGATCCCCCCACGATGCTGACATGCCAGGCCCAATATCAACCACACCCGCCTCGACCGCAATGTCCGTAAATCTGCCACCGTCGTTACGAAAGAGATTATTTCGACCAAAGTCATTCGCCACATAGAGATCCTGATCGCCATCATTATCGAAGTCTTCCCACGCACAAGCCAAGCTGAAGCGGCGATTATTCACATCCATGCCCACTTCCTTCGTCACTTCTTCAAAAGCAAAGCCGCCGTCATTGCGGAGAAGCGCATTCGGACCACCATTATTGGCGTCATAATAAGGCATGGGAATACCAAGCGCTCCCTGCTCCGCTTTCATCTCTCCACTAGCATCTCGCCCACAAAGATAAAGGTCAATATCACCATCACGATCGTAGTCAGCAGCAGCCATCGAGTTGATCTGACCTGCACTCGCAATTTCACCACGAGCCGAGAAATGCCCTTGCCCATCATTCTCAAAAAAAGCCACTGACCAAGCCAACCCAATAACCAAGTCTTGATCATCATCGCCATCAAGGTCCACAAGAAGAGCACTCCGACAGAAGTCCAGAATATCGACACCAGCCTCTTCAGAAATATCCTGCGCCGTGCCATCTGGCAGATGAAGAAACAACCGATTCGGCAGGCCTCCCGGCTGAAGGACATAAACATCATCTAGGTGATCACCATTCACATCACCGACAACCACGCCCTGAGCGCCTAACAGATCCGCGACCAAGCTCCGATCAGAACGCGCCCGCCAATAGTCAAAGCTATGTGCCAATTGATCCGTATAGCTATCGCTCTGAGCCATAACCTGAGGCGCAATGTCAGCAAACTCAATCCGCCCCTTTCCTGGCATCACTTCGCGATAGCCTTTCACTCGGACTGATTTCAACCGATAAGGCTGAGACCGTGTCCAATAGGTATCCCACACGGCACTCGCCTGAGTCCACCCACTCGGTAACTTCCCACTCAACTCAAACAAGACTCGCGCATTCACACGACGCTCTTGTTTCTCCACATGCATCACTTTGAACTTCGCGTGCTTGCTCTCGGCATCTACAAGAAGATCAGCCAATTCTGCTAAGCCATCCTCAAAGGCATCCACTCCAGTATCGATCCCTGCTTTGGTGTGCACCCCACTAACAATCATCACCTCATGACATTGAAAGATCGGCATCCTCATAGGTCTCAATGGACTAAATTCAATATCTTCTGCGACTAACAAACTCAATCCATCGCCATTCCCAGCTTCTGTTAGATAATGGACTATCCGAGAATTCACCTCGGCACCAATCAACTCGCTGAAAGCCTCGCTCTCCCATTCCGCTTCATTGGGATCGAGATTCCCAAGCTCGTCAGCGAGACGCTCATGATAACTCAACGGATTCTCTTTCGTAGGAAGGGAACCAAGCGCACTCTCGGCAACCATCTCTGACTGAGTCTCTTGTTCCTGTGGACCACAGCTCACTAGAAACACCAAGGCTGCCACAAATAACAACCAGACTCGTGCTCGGAAACCTCGTTGATCGACTGGAATACCTTCAGTGAGCATGATTTCCAAGCAGAATGACTCGCAAGCGATCGACTGTCAATGCCCCCAAACAATAGGGCCTTGCAATCCCCTCACCTTCTCCCGCAAGATGATCCCCGTTACTATGAAGGCATCTCCATTCCTCCTCACCGTTCTCGGTTTTACCTTGGTGCTTTCTGCCAGTCATGGCGCAGAACTGCTTGGCTACTATACGTTTGAAGATGACTACAACGACTCCTCTGGAAAAGGAAACGACGCCACTGCGGCTCTGAATTCCGATGAGTTGACTTTTGAAGACGGCTTCACTGGGAAAGGGCTCCGCATCAATGATCCTGACGCAGAGGCAAACTCTGGCGGATTAGTCACGCTCCCAATCGATGCAAACCCTAGCGAGTTGCCAGGAGTGACCTTTGGCGGATGGGTGAATATTTCTGAAGACTTCGAATTCGATGGCTTCATGGCAATCGACAACGGCGGCTGGGATCGTGGCATCACCGTCAACGCCCAGGATAGCCAATCTTTCGGCATCGCCAGCGGCGCAGCCCCTACCAACAACGGTGCGGTCACCCCCGGTGAATGGCAATACGTGGTCGGCACCTTTGATAGTGAGGCTAGCACCGCGACGATCTACGTTGGAGACACCATGACCTCCACTCAAGCTGCGCAAGAAGCGTCCGGTGGCGATCTTACCGATGTAGGAGAGCCCCTGATCGAACTAGGCCGCTATGACAATCAAGACTTCAGTGGCTTGGTCGATGACATCTTCGTCTTCGACGAGGCACTGGACGCCCATCGAGTGAACGCCATCCGCAACCTACGCTTGAGCACTTTGGAATACACACCTGCACAGGCAGCAGCACTCTTTGATCTCTTCGATGAAGGACTCACTGGAGTAGTCGGCGACACCGATTGGTCACCCCTCTCGGGTGCTGGTGGCGATATACCAGGGGCCGTAGCTGACTTAGGCGGTGGCAACTTCGCGGTCGTCTTGGATGACGCTGGCAATGGAATGAAAAGCGGTGAGCCCGAGAAAGACTCCGATGGTGACGGCCTGGAAGACATTTGGGAAACCTTGCAATTTGGCAATCTCGACCAAACCGCTGACGGCGATCCTGACGAAGACGCCCTAACAAACCTTCTAGAGTTTGAGAATGGCACACGCCCGACGCTCAAAGACACGGACCGCGATGGACTCGATGATGGCGTCGAAGTGAACACACACATGACAGATCCGCTAAACATCGATAGCGATGGTGATGGCGCTTCAGACAGCGTCGAAATCGCCAATGGTACAGATGCCAACGATCCGCTCAGCCTCCCCCGCGACGCCGCGCCCCAGCTCTTGGCTTACTACGATTTCGAAGGAACGTATGATGATCTGTCAGGAAACGGTAACGAAGCAAGAGTGGAGACCAATGAAGCAGAAGTGAGCTTCACCGACGGTCTTCGAGGGCAGGGAGCAGATATCAATGATCCAGATACTGAAGCTGAAGCTGAAGCGGACGAGCCCAGCACAGGCGGGCTAATCAACATCCCCGTCGATGTCAATCCCACCGTGCTACCCGATGTCTCCTTCGGGGGGTGGATCAATGTGGATGCATTCTCCTTTGACGGATTCATGGCGATAGACAATGGCGGTTGGGATCGCGGTATCTCAGTGAACGCCGAAGATAGCCAATCCTTTGGCGTGGCCAGTGGAGCTCCCCCCGTCAGTGCCGCTGCAATCACTCCTGGTGAGTGGCAGTACGTCGTCGCCACCTTTAGCGATGGAGAGAACCGTACCAGCCTCTATGTGGGCAGTTCGGATTCGGCGAGCCTTACTACCGAGACCGCCAACACCGTCGACGAAGGTGATTCGCCGGGCGAGCTTGAGATTGAAATAGGGCGCTACAACAACCAAGACCTCGATGCCATCGTCGACGATATCTTTGTCTTCAACGGTGAGCTCAGCGTGCATCAAGCCAACGCCATTCGCAATCTCCGCCTAAGCGCGACTGACTACTCGCCGTTGCAAGCAGCTGAACTTTTCGAACTCTTCGCTGCAGAATCTGGCGGCGCGATCGGTGCATTCACCTGGATGCCCGTGTCAGGACTCGCCATCTCTCCTCCCGGTGCCGTCGTCGAAGCAGGTGCCGGATACACGGTCGTGCTCGATAGCGCTGGAAACGGCATGATGTCAGGAGCCGCTACTCGCTTTCAAATCTCATCGATCTCACGAGATAGCCTAACAAGTGCCACGATCACTTGGAACACACGCTCAGATGTCTTCTATGCGGTCGATGCCTCGAATGACCTCACCACCTGGGAGCCTATCGCCGAAGCGCTAGAGCCCACGGATGCCTCCATGAGTTTCACTGATGAATCAGCAAACATCGCAACTCTCTCACAACGCTACTACCGTGTCCGGGAGCAAGAAATTCCTGCCCTCTACACCGAAGGCTTTGAGGACGGAGCGACCGGTTGGACAGTCGGCGTGATCACTGATTTCACAGCCACTGACACCACTTGGGAAATCGGCCCACCTTCTAACAATGGCCCCACTGCCGCGTTCGCTGGCGAGAATGTCTACGGCACAGACCTCGATGGAAATTACCAAGACGGCACCGGCATCTATCTCAGATCTCCCGTAATCGATCTCACTGGAGCTGGCCGCGCTAGACTCACCTATCAGCATTTCATGGCAGCAGCCGATCAAGAAGGTGGCCGGCTCAATGTGCTTAAGCCAGACGGCACTCCAATCGTGGGCGGCCTCAAACTCTATATCGGCCCCGACGGCAATACCGCTGATTGGACCAAGGAGTCTATTCGCCTGCCAGATCTCGACCGTCCAGTCATTCTCGAGTTCGAACTCCTCTCTGGTGCCGATGATGATCCCGTGAACCGCGCAGGCTGGTTCATCGACGACGTCATCATCGACTGACGCGTGGTAACTTGATCAGATGTCTATGCAAATCGCTCGACCCAAAGAACAAACAATCGATCTAGGTCGATTGCGGTGGTGCTGGCTCGCCATACTCGTTTCCATCGCCCACGCTCAAGACAGCGTCGTCGTCTTCAATGAGGTCCACTATCATCCGAACGAAGGAGACTCCGAGTGGATCGAGTTGCACAACCAGATGGCCGTGGATGTGGACTTGTCAGGCTGGCGTCTCCGAGGTGGAGTGAAATTCGATTTCCCTGACGGAACGGTTTTAGCAGGAGGCGGCTACCTCGTCGTCGCCGCTGAAGAACTCCCCGCACTTGATCGAGTCCTAGGACCTTTTCAAGGCAAGCTGAACAACGGCGGAGACACCCTGCGCCTTGAAGATCGCTCAACACTGGGGAGCGCCGTCGGAGGCGACAAACAACATCGCGTCATGGACGAATTCACCTATGAGGGAGGTGGCAACATCGGATTCACACTGGCTAAAATCGATCCAGACGGGGGCACCGCGCCCGAGGGAAATTGGGCGCCCAGCGAAGCCGAAGGAGGAACTCCAGGCGGGGAGAACGCCTCTCAAGGAGTCCCCCACTCTTCTAGCTCACAGGGCTCAGTCGTGATCAATGAGATCATGTACCGCCAGCGGCCCAGTCACGCCAAGCCGGCAGTCCCCGGCGAATTCGAAAGCGAACCTCTCATTGAGCGACAAACAAGTTGGCAAATCGATGCTAGTGGAGCAGCGCCACCAACTGATTGGCAGACCGCCACAGTTGATTGGTCCACAGCGACGAGTCCGTTTGGCATTGGGCTAACGAACCCGCAAGTGACCATTCAGACCCCACTGCCATTCACCTCACCGGCGACTAGCTATGTGGCGACGCACTACTTTCAGAAGACCTTCCAGTTCAGCGGAGACCCATCTGCCTTCCATGACATTTCTCTCAGCGCTTACATCGACGACGGCGTGGCGATCTACCTCAATGGCACCGAGATTTACAGATCCAATCTCCCCGAAGGCCCACTCACGCATAGAACATCGGCCTTAGACGATCTAGCAGATCCTGAATGGACCCATCTCACTGGTATTGCTACCAGTCTTCTCCAACCAGGAAACAATGTCATTGCCATCGAGCTGCATCAAACCTTCTCCCTTTTCACAAGAAGCGACGATGCCGCATTCGCTCTCGAACTGGCAGCGCGTAAGGCTACAACACCTCCAATCCCTGCCACGCCGCATCGCGAATCTGAAGAGGAATGGGTTGAGCTATTCAATCGTAGTGATGTAGCCGTAGACCTCTCAGGATGGCAACTAGCCGATGGCATCGAACACGTCTTTGCTGAGGGAACCACGCTCGGACCAGGCGGCTACCTTGTCGTCGATTCCTTCGAAGGCACTCTGAGTAATGGTGGCGAGAAGCTACTCTTACAAGACAGCGAAGGAACCCTGGTCGACCAAGTCCACTATCGCGACAACGGCCGGTGGCCCAAAGCTGCCGATGGCTATGGTGCTAGTTTAGAATTGCGCTCTCCAGATGCTGACAACAGCATCGCCGAAGCTTGGGCAGCTAGCAACGAGCAGTCGCAATCCGAATGGCACACTTATACTTATGAAGGTGTAGCAGAGAATGACGGGATCGGCACCAGCCTGTATCATGAGATCGTCCTCGGCATGCTTGATATTGGTGAGATCTTGTTAGACGACGTCAGTGTAATCGAAGATCCATCTGGAGCAGCCCTTGAACTGATACAGAATGGCGACTTTGAAGATGGTGACTTAGATGGACCAGCAGAGCACTGGCAAGCCGTGGGAACACACGGAAGTCACGGCCGCACGGTTCTTGTCGAAGATCCCGATGCCCCAGGGAATCAAGTGCTGCATCTCGTGACCACTGGTCCCACAGAGGACAAGCACAACCAACTCACTTCCGTCTATACTGACAATGCTCGTGTTGAGTTAGGAAAGACTTACAGGATCTCCTTCAGAGCAAAGTGGCTTTCGGGTTCCAATCAGCTCAACTCACGGCTCTATTTCAACTACCTGCAACGCACCACCCGACTAACAGTGCCCGATAGCGCCGGCACCCCTGGCAGACAGAACTCGACGTTCACTGACGGATTCGGCCCAGCCCTCCACGACCTCGGACAATCCCCTATCTTACCGACTGCGAATCAACCAATCGATGTCCGCATACGTGCCAGTGATTCCGATGGCCTCGCCAGCGTCAAGCTCACCTACGCGGTCAACGGTGGCTCTCTCTTCACCGGCGGCACGCATACCATCGACATGGAACAAGAAAGTGCCGATGTCTTCAAAGCGACCATCCCCGGACACGCTGAGGGCGACCTCATTCGTATCCATGTCACCGCCATCGATAGTCTCGGAAACCTAAGTCAGTTTCCCAAAGAAGGCGCCAATGCTAGAGCCATGTTCGAAGTCGTAGAAGATGCCACACTCGAAGATGGACCCCATCGATTCCGAGTGCTCATGGAGAAGAAAGACCGCGAATTTCTCTTCCAAGACGCCATTCGCATGAGCAACGACCGCATCCTCGGCACCGTCATTTATAAAGATATCGCTTACTACAATGTAGGGATCCGGCTCAAAGGAAGCGCCTACGCCCGCAATAACACGCCTGTGCAGGGACTCAACATCCGTTTCGATTCTGAGAAGCCCTTTCGTGGAGTGCACGAGACTGTCGCCTTGGAACGCGATCCAGGGAAAGGCGAAATCCTCGCACATCACCTATTCGCCGCAGCTGGAGGCAATTTGCCAAGCTACTATCCTGACATCGTACAGCTAGACTTCGATCAGCCAAGTTTCTCTGGGCGCGTCCTTCTCCTCATGGCACGCACATCCGGCCCCCTCCTCAAAGGCACGTTTGACAATGCCAGTGAAGGCACTGTCTACAACTTAGAACTTCTCTACACCCCTCAGGCCACCCTCAATCGTCAGCCCGAGTCTCCCAAACGCCCCTTCCCCTACACGCATGCAAATGGCCGCTACGATTTCCGAGTCCTAGGCCCTGACAAAGAATCCTATCGATGGGGATTCCAGATTCGCAGCAACCGCGATCGCGACCACTACGACCCAATCCTTCGCGCGGCGGAGGCTCTCGAGCTAGATGGAGCTCGTTTGGAAAGCGCCGCCGAGGGTGCATTCGATGTCGATCAATGGGCTCGCGCCTTCGCCATGATGGCATTGAATGGCAACGACGATTTCTACAGTCGCCTCTGGGAACACAACCTGAGGCTCTACCACCGTGCCGACGACGATCGACTCCTAGCACTACCATGGGACTTCGACCGCGCCTGGCGCTTAGCGACTTCGTCACCACTCATCGGTGAGCGCAATGGTGATGGCAATGCGATCAATCTGCCTAAGCTCTTCGAAAGCACCAACAACCGCCGCAGGTTTGATCGCAATCTGCACGATCTGCTAGAGTCTGTTTACACCCCTGACTACGTAGACACCTGGGCCCAACACTATGGAAGCCTCTTCCGTAGTAACCTCGGCAGCGTGACCAGCTACGTACGATCACGCGCCAACTTCGCTCGCAATCAATTGCCCCCGGAAGTCGATTTCTCGATCACGACCAATGGCGGCCTAGACTTCAGCATCGGCCAAACCTTTGTCCCGATCACGGGACGCGGTTGGATCGACGTGAATGAGATTCGCCTCCAAGGCCAAACAGGCCCATTGCCCATGGAATGGCGCGGCTCAGACAGCTGGCGGGTCATCGTGCCCGTAGAGTCGGGCACGCACCCAGTCACCCTCGTAGCCTATGACATGCGAGGCCGCGAAGTTGGCTCCGCCTCTATCAACGTCACCAGCACGGCAAGCGAAGTGCTAGCCAGCGCCGAGAACCTCAGCATCTCCGAGATCCACTATCACCCCAGCGACCCGAGCGAAGCAGAAGTCGCCGCTGGCTTCGACTCCGATGATGATTTCGAGTTTCTCGAACTGTGGAATCTCAGCAACGACCTCGTTGAACTCAATGGAACTCACTTCACAAGCGGCATTCGCTTTGACTTCACCGAGACGATCCTGGCTCCAGGAGAACGCGCGCTCCTTGTCGTCAATCAAGCCGCCTTTGAACAACGCTACGGAGCACAAGCAAGAGTGCTAGGGCAATATCAGGGCCAACTCAATAACGGCGGCGAACGCCTCAAGCTGGTCGCTGCCAATGGCTCCACCATCGCAGACATCAACTATGATGATCGTGACCCGTGGCCGACAGAAGCGGACGGTCAAGGCTCCAGTCTTGTTCTGATCGACGACACCTGGGCACCAAGCACATCCATTGGTGGCCATCCCGGCTCCGAAGGAGCCATCACTAGCATTACCTACGCAATCTGGAAAACCGAACAGGGAGTCACCGATGACTTCGCAGATTCCGATCAAGACGGACTCGTCGCCATCCAAGAATACGCCTTCGGTGGCGCAGCCAACGAGGACTCCAGCCACTTGCTTCCAAACATCGCCCTCGATCAAGATTCCATCTATCTAACAGTCACTTTAGACAGAGCAGCCACTGATGCCAACCTCATCATAGAAACCTCTCCTGATCTCTTAGAGTGGGGCGATGACCAAGCGTTCGAAGAAATCAGCGCGTCACCTGCTGGCAATGACTCTATCAAGCTCACCTACCGAAAACCTCGCGAAAAGTCAGAACACGTCCGCACTCGAGTCACGGTCAAAAACTGATCTCACTGGCCATCAAAGATCAATTGCTGACGCTTTAGCTCCACGATCTCCGTCTCCCCTCCTGAGCGCAGCACGCGGATGCGCATGTCCGAGCCAGGTTCACCACGAATCAGGTTCACGGCAGGATTCAGATCGTTTCCTAGGGGAGCAAAGGTGCCATCACCTGGATCCACCTCGACGATCCGATCACCAGCACGCAGCCCCGCTTTGGCTGCAGGAGTACCCTCTAGCGTGCCCCGAATCGTCACCATTCCCTCTTTCATGTCTAACACCGCACCTATACCTCGCGGCGTCGCCTTGTAGATTGCTTCATGAGCCGCGTCCTGCTCAGCCTGGTTAGGCAAACTATCTGCCCACGCCATAGCCGCCTCAGTGCCATCAGCATGAGCCTTTCGAGCCCCTAAAGCTTCGGAGACCACTCGGCGATCCTCAGGATCAGTGAGACTATCAAAAGCCTTGTCCATACCCTCATCAGAACGATCCCAATTTGCAAAGACTTGCGCTAGAGCTTCGGGCCCAATCTCTGAGCGGCGCTGGTCGACCCACTCCCACACAGCACTTGATGGACCAGTAGCAATCCACCTGTCAGCCAGCGCTCCTAGGAACTCCTGCCGCTCCCAACCTTCAAGATCAGCACCCAAAGCTTCTGCTCGTTCGCTGGACTCGAACTCTAAGCTGCCCGCCCAAGCCGCAAGCATACGACTTCGCTGAGGATGGCCATTATACGCCTTCATCCACGCCTCCTTGATTTCAGTCGATACCCTATCAGAAACCATCAACTTTTCATAACACTGACCGAAATCGACATTCTCAGACATGGCCACGCCGGTCCACTCCGAGATCAAGACACGAAATCCCTCCCGCTCAAGGTCCTGACTTAACCGCTTCACACGCTGGATCGCCTGATAGGGTGACTTATCTTGAGCCACTCGAGTAAAAATCCCACGCAACATCGCCACCCGGTCTGCTCGAGATTGAAAGCTATCGATCTTCCGCATGGCCGCTTCCAAATCGGCTCCGGCCAGTTGGTAACCAAGTTCTGTCAACTTAGCCGCACGTAGCATCGGCCCGCTCTCCACCCTATCGATCGATGCCGACAAAGATTCCTCCCGAGACGCTGCCGGCATTCGTTTCAGTTCAGGTAGCGCGGTATCAGAAATCACGGTCACCTCATTCTTCGGCACCTCCATGGGCTCGGAATCAGTCCCCCACCATGCCATCACGGCGGCTCCAGCTACCAGACCGATCGTAAATCCAGGAAGTTGTTTGGAAAAGCTCACTACTCACGGTAAGCCGCTCGAGCAAATTCCGCCACCTTCACCACGAAGTAGCGTTCAAAGACATAGATCTAAGCAGACTTCCAAGAACAGTCACTTCGAGGCAGTTTTGATTCTTGAAATTTTTAATTTTTATGGTCTCAATAATAAACCAATCTAAATGAACTCACAACAGCTCTCCCTCACCCGCCGCCTCGGCCTGGGCCTAGTGGCCACAGCCGCCCTGCTCGGAGGCCCCCTAGCGCCCAGTTCAGCTCTTGCAGCCGATCCGCCTGCGGCCCCGTCCAAGAAATCGGATTTCCCGCCCCCGGCGACCATCCTGAAGGACTACAAGCAGATCGTCTCCACCATGGACGGAAAGAGCCTCTACAAGCTCTATCGGAATCCGAAGACGAATCACATGCTCGCCGAGCTGCCCCGCGACTTTGCCAACCAGAAGCATTTCATCGCGCTGACTATCTCCAGCGGCGAAGCCTACGCCGGCCTCCAAGCTGGTGATCTCTATGTCCGGTGGGAGGTCTTCAACCAGAAGCGCCTCGCCCTCGTTCAGCCTAATCTAGAAACGCGCTCCACCGGCGACGACGAATCGAAGAATTCCGTCAAACGTCTCTTCACAGACCGCGTCATTCTAGACATCCCTATCCTTTCCTACCAAGTCAAAGGCGGCCCTATCATTGACCTGGACGCCCTCTTGTTAGGCAAGGCTCGCAGTTTCTTCGGAGGCGCTGTTTCCGGAATCAACCCGCAGCTCTTCAAGACGGTCAAGCACAAGGCTTTCCCCGAGAATATCGAGGTCGCCTTTGAGGTGCCTATCAATGACACTCTCAAAATTCTCCATTACTCGATCAAACTGATCAAGCCTAACAAAGAATACAAGCCACGCAAAGCAGACGAACGCATCGGCTACTTCACCACCAACTACCGTGACTTCGGCCAATTCAAGCCAGGCACAACGCGAACCCGTTTCATCAATCGCTGGCACCTTCAGAAAGCAGACCCTTCGCTCAAGCTGAGTCCGCCGAAGAAGCCAGTCGTCTTCTACATCGAACACACCACACCGATCCGCTATCGCCGCTGGGTCGCTGATGGCATTCTCGCTTGGAACAAAGCTTTTGAGAATATCGGTATCGTCAATGCGCTAGAAGTTCGTTTCCAAGACGCCAAGTCAGGACAACACATGGATCTCGATCCAGAGGACGCACGGTATAACTTTGTCCGTTGGCTGAACAACGGCATCGGCACTGCAATTGGGCCGAGTCGCGTGAATCCAGAGACCGGCGAGATCCTCGACGCTGACATTATCCTCACAGACGGCTGGATTCGCCATTGGTGGACTCAGTACCAGGAAATCCTCCCCCAAGTCGCCATGGAAGGTTTCACTCCCGACACCATGGCCTGGCTCGAGCGCAACCCTCGCTGGGATCCGCGTATCCGCTTAGCTAGCCCATCCAAGCGCGAAGAGATTCTCCGCGAGCGCTCGATAAACGGCGCCTCTCACATGGGCGGACATTTGTTTGGTAAGGTCGACAACACCTTGTTAGGCGATCAAGAATTCGACGGCCTCACCGGCCGAGTGAGCCAAGTGAATGGCCTCTGCATGGCTGCCAATTGTAAGACACATGGGCTCGCTCAAATGTACATGATGACGCAAATTCTCGCTCATGACACAGACGAGAATAAAGACGGCGAGAAGAAAGAGGGCGAAGAGAAGAAGAAAGATGACAAGCCAAAGGAACAGCTGCTCGACGGCATTCCTGAGTCTTTCATTGGACCTTTGCTAGTCGATCTGGTCGCACACGAAGTCGGCCACACCATCGGTCTCCGCCACAACTTCAAAGGCTCCAGCATCTATGACTACAGCGAGATCAATTCCGCTGAGATCAAAGGAAAGAAACCTTTCGCTAGCACAGTCATGGATTACATCCCTGTGAACATGCGCATGGAAGCGGGCGACGCTCAAGGTGACTATGGCATGATCAGCGTGGGACCCTATGACATGTGGGCCATCGAATACGGCTACACCTTCGACAAGGATCTCAAGCCGATCCTCAAGCGCGCTGGCGAAGCAGAACTCCAGTATGCTACTGACGAAGACACCTTCGGCCCTGATCCACTAGCACGTCGCTATGACTTCGCTAAGAATCCTCTCGACTACGTGAAAGACCAGATGCTCTTGGTCGAAGAGAATCGTTCCAAGCTCATCGACAAGTTCGTCAAGGACGGCGAAAGCTGGGCCAAGGTTCGTCGCGGCTACCTCCTCACGCTGAGTGCTCAGACCAAAGCCGTCAGCATGATGGCCAACTGGGTCGGTGGCGCTCATGTCTACCGTCACCGCAAAGGCGATTCAGATCGTCGTCCGATCGAAGTCGTCGCTGCTGACAAGCAACGCGCCGCTTTGGAGTTCGTGATCGAGAACGCCTTCGGTTCCGAAGCCTACGGACTCAGTCCTGAGTTGCTCACCCACATGTCTTTGGACAAGTGGTGGGACGAGGGCAGCATCTCCGATGAAGCGACCTGGCCTGTCCACGATCGCGTGCTCGGCATCCAGGCAAGTGCGCTCACCGCCGTGATGAACCCTACCACGTTGATGCGGATCTATGACAATGAGTTCCGCGTCCCTACGGATGAAGATGCTTTCACTCTGCCAGAAATGCTAAACACGCTAACCAGCGCCATCTGGAAAGAGGTCGATGACATGGATACGGACAGTGAATTCACGGCCCGCAAGCCGCTGATCGGAAGCTTCGAACGCAACCTTCAGCGTGAGTACGTTGAGCGCCTTACGGATCTCATTTCTCCTTCTGGCTACAAAGCTGCTCACATGCCGATCTACGATCTAGCGAGTTCCCAACTACGCGAACTCGGTGAGAAGCTTGAGGATGCGAGCGAGGCGGGCAACCTCGACCCTTACTCAAAAGCTCATCTCCAGGAGACCCAACGTCTTATCGAGAAGTCCCTCGACGCTAGCGTCGTGTTGGACATTAAAAGCGGCCGCTACTAGCAGCCGGATTCAATCCTTCTGATCTCATTCCTCTTCCGGCCAATCGGCCCGGAAGAGGAAGGGGTCTAAGGAGAAATCACTGCTTTCGAGCTTCGAGTTGTGCCCTTCGATCGCGATGACATTGCGCCCTTCTTTCAGTAGGTTGACGAAGGGCTCTAACTTAAAGGCGATGTAATCGTCACTCGCCTCGCCGGAACGAATTCCTGAGGCTGATTTACCGTTTCCTTTCTTCACATTCTGCCGGAGGATCTCCTTGCCATTGAGATAGGCAATGAAACCATCATCCCAGCGAATCCCTAAGCCGAGACTCGCGAATTCCTCGGAGTCGGTGAGATTAAATGATCGCCTTAGGTACACCGTTGTGTAGTGCCCCTCCATGTCGAGTTCCGTGCGATCGTCCTCGTCTTCATAACCGAATCCCGCCTCACCTTCTTTCCAAGTGGAGTCCACAAAGGCCAGACTCGTCCAATCGCCAACGGGTTCTTTATCCACCTGGTATTTCCAACTGGCATGCTGAGGGATGATCTCCGTCAGATCAGATGGTAAAACATAGGGCTGCCCCTTCGCATCCACGCGGACGAGCATCGGGCTTAGCACAAAATCACCGCTAGACACCGTCCGATTGTGACCTTCAAAGGCCAGCTGATTCTCTCCTACTTGAAACAAGTCGCTGAACTCGGCGAGAGGAATGTATACCCATATGGGAGTGTAAACTTTGTAGAATCCATCAGCCTTATCTCCCCGCCCCGTTTCTACACCGATTCGCACGATCTCTTTACCGTTGAGATAACCGATGACGGCATCATCCCAGGCTAACAATAGCCCGAGATTCTCAAACTCTTCTTCAGGCTCAAGATCAAACCGCTTTCTCATGTAGAAACGTGAGTGCTCACCCTTCATCTTCTTCAACTCTGTCTCAATGGCTTTGCCAAGGCCATAACCAAACGGAGCCCGATCACGATCCCAACCTTCACCTGTTGTCCAATCATCCTCTTCCGGATCCTCACCTGCCAGATACTCCCACTTGGACTTTCGATCGATGATCTTATCATGATCCCGAGGAAGCCTCCGCCAAGATCGCGGCCAGGCCTTATCAAACTGGATTCCCATGTAGTAGTCGCTGCTATCCGTCTCCTGGTTATGCCCCTCAATCGCGAGGACATTGCGCCCCAACACCAAATGCTCTTTCACTCTAGCAAAGGGAAAGTAACGAGAAACAGGTCTACTTGTATGACCAATCCCAATCGCCGCCTCACCCGCAGCCCGAGCCACCCCAGCACGTCCCAACTCGTGGCCATTAAGATAGGCAATGAATCCGTCGTCCCAAGAAACGATGAGGCCCACTTGTTCCAAGGTAGCTAAATCATCCACAGAGAACGAACGCCGAAAGCGCACGCGAGTCACTTCATCCTCCATCGCCTCCAGCGAGGTCCTCACCTGATAATTCTTGCCATACCCCATGGGCATACGACCACGCTGCCACTTCGAATCATCAAAGTCAGCCATCGCCCAGCCCTCCTCGAATTCCTGTTCCAAGGTGTAGCGCCAACGGTTCTCACCCAAAGTCACTTCAGTCGACACCAGTGGCGGAGATTCGCCACCCACTTTACTCGAGTCTAACTCTTCCACTAGAAACGGATCCAAGGTGAAATCACCTTCGTCTGAGTCGATGGAGTGACACTCGATGGCGATCACATTCCGTCCTACCTTCAGATGCTTCTCAGCCTTCTCCAGGGCGAAGTACTCAAAGCCCTCCTCCGCTTCATGGTCGGCAATCTCTTCAGCAAGAGCCCCTCTCCCCTTGCCCACACCTTGGCGGAGAATCTCCTCGCCATTCACATACACAATGAAGCTATCATCATAACGAATCCCAAGGCCTAACTGTTTCAGGTCCATCTCCTTCGGCACGTCAAACACGCGCCGTACATAAAGCCGATCATTAAATGTCGGCAGCTCTAGCAAGACCGTCTCATCATCGTCATCGCCGTATCCAAAGCCCGCCTTACCACGTGCCCAATCAGCATCGTCATAACTCGGCATTGCCCAATCCTCTGGCGGTGCCCCCTCGCTCATATGATAAGCCCAAACATTCGCCTTTGGAATGAGATCGATGACATCACGCGGCAACTTACCTCCCGGTGACACGTACGGAGGCAAAGTGACAGGATCCTCCACACGCGCCACCATCACACCCCGCTCCTTCCGAAGCTGGAAACGATCCCGCTCGTCCCCATCGAAGTTGATCATGACTGCATCCAGCACATTACCTTTGATCGAAACCAATACCGAGCCGTTCTCGACAATAATCCGCTTCATCACAGGCATCGTTCCCAAGCGCCCCACCCCAGTGCCTCCATGCCCGGCTACCACTTGGATCGTTCCCTGATTCGGCTGCAGTCCTGGCAATTTCTTATAAGCTCCGTCACCATCCGGATCTCCATCTCCATCATTCAGAATCACGCCTCTTACTGTGGTCGGCGTACTATAAGCTCCATCCATCAGCATGGAACGCTCATAGATGTGGCTATGCCCTGTCAGAACTAGATCCACACCGTGCGATTCCAAGATCGGGAGAATCTGTTCACGCATCTCGATACTGCCTTTCTCTTTATCCGTGTCATGCGTCCCCTTCGAGTACGGTGGGTGGTGCCAATAAGCGACTAACCAATCGGCCTTCACTCGTCCCAAGTCTTCTTTGAGCCAAGCCGCCATGGCACCATCTACCTTGCGATCCATATCAAAGGAGTTTAGCACCACGAAATGCGCATTCCCGTAGTCAAAGGAGTAATAGCTCTCATGCCCAGAAGCGACGCCACCCGCCTCACCCTTTGTCGGACAGAGATACGCATCGTAGTAAGGCCCCGCCCCTGTCTTCGCTTCCGCTGATGCTGCCTCGTGATTGCCAATCGCAGGCCACACCACCGTGTTGCGCAAGGTCTCCTCATACATGGCAAAGAACTTTCGCTGAAACTGATCGTCGGTGCCTTTGCTATAGGCCATGTCTCCCACATGAAGATAGAAATCAATCGGGCGGCCAACCTTCTTCGTGTAATCTAACATCGCCTCATGCACCTCCGACTGCCGCTCCTTCCCCGTGCCAGAATCTCCCACCACCCAGAAGTAGGCATCCTTCTCCTCCCCCACATTCGGCAACGTCTCAAAGTGATAGCTCTCGTCCTCTGGCGTCAGCCGTTTGTCATCATCATAGATCGCGTAATAGTAACGTGTGTTCGACTGCAAACCTGTTAGTGGCGCTTCAAACTGACGAGTTCCCTTCGGCCCACTGTGCAAGAGATCGAGATCCTTCTCCGCATCTTCCTCGTCCTCTGCCACCTTGCGTTCAATAATCGCATCCTCGTCTACCTTCATAGGCAAGTCGTCGACCGAAAGCCCATACCTTACCTCAGGCTCGATCTTCTCCAACGTCCGCCAAATCACATGAATGCCATTCGCCGTCGCTAGCTGCACATAAGGCGCACGAGAAAACCCCAATCTATCCAGCAAGTCCTTCTTATCATCATCGTCCGCAGCCCAAGACGACACAACCACCAAAAGGAAACCAACGACAAGAAGCAATCCGCGCATGGAAGACACTAGCAACAACGAGACAAGAAGCAATCCGAGGCAACCAGCCCTAGATCTGCCCACTGTGCCGACAACTTTCACGAATTTCACAACCCCTCTACCCTCTGCTGGTTAGCTCTGGCTCGCATGCGTCAACCTCTACGCCCCGTCTCTCTCGCACTCCTTCTCACCATCTTCGTGGCGGCGGGTCGCGAACCAGAAACCAAGCCTTCAATCGAAGCCATCCGCACCGAGGCTAAGCTCAAGGTCGATGGCAAACTCGACGAACCCGCCTGGCAGACAGCACCACCCATTAACCAGCTCTACCAATACGAACCTTCTGCAGGTGAAGCCCTCTCCGAAGACACGGAGATTAGATTTCTCTACGATGACTATCATCTTTACTTAGGGGTCAACTGCAAGGATCAAACTCCTAGCGGAATCACCGCGCGCGGCATGGTAAGAGATGGGTCTGTCAGCCCAGACGACTACGTCTACTTTCTCTTAGACACCTTTCATGATCAACGAAACGGCTACGTCTTCTCGGTCAATCCGAACGGCGCTCGCTACGACGCCCTCCTAAGTCGCGGAACAAACACGAACTCAGAATGGGACGGCGTTTGGGAAACGAAGACAAGCACCGACGACGAAGGCTGGAAAGCCGAGATCGCCATTCCCTTTAATAGCCTCAGCTTCGATCCTAACATCGACACTTGGGGCTTCAACATCTCGCGCAATATTCGTCGCAAGTCGGAGCGCGGCCGCTGGACAGCTGCACGTCCCGAAGTCCGCACCAGCTACGCAGCTGAAGCTGGCGATCTCACCGGACTTTCCGGACTGAAGCAAGGCCTCGGTATCGAGTTCGCCCCCTACGTTCTTGGTCGCTATCGCAAAGGGAGTGGAGATGCCGACATGTTAGGCGATTGGGGCGCTGACTTTCGTTACCGCATCACCCCGAATCTGTCTGCCACTCTAAGCTACAATACCGATTTCGCCGAGACCGAGGTCGATGATCGCCAAATCAATCTCACCCGATTCCCCCTCTTCTTTCCTGAGAAACGCGGTTTCTTTCTCGAAGACAGCGGCATCTACAACTTCGGAGGTCTCACCTCCTCACGCCGGAGCCGCGCTGGCCTGCGCAACTTGCTCGTGCCCTACTTCACACGACGCATCGGCCTCTCAAACGATGGCGATATCATTCCCATCACGGCGGCGGGCAAGATCGCAGGTCGAATCGGCGACTACGAAGTGGGCCTCACACACGCACAACTCGAAGGCAAACACACTCTCGGCTCTCAGAATGTCTCATCTGCGAGAGTCCTGCGCCATTTCGGAGAACAAAGCAGCTTCGGCCTCCTCGCAACCGCAGGCAATCCCAACGCTGACGAAGACAGTTTCTTGTTAGGCGCAGACTATCACTTCCGCACCTCAAACTTTCTAGGAAACAAATTCCTCCAATCCGACATCTTCGCCCTGGGCACCTGGAACACAGACTCTCAGGATCGCTCCGTGGCTGATCAGTCCTTTGGCGCCTCCATCATTTACCCAAATGAACCGCTCTACCTTTCGCTCAAATACATCGAGATCGGCGAAGACTTCGAGCCAGCAGTAGGCTTCGTCAGACGGCAAGGCGTCCGGGCCTATGCTAACAACATCACCTACACTGGACGTCCAGACGAGCATCCTTGGTTCCGCGAAATCCAGGTATCGCTCGAATCAGAAGTCTTCACCAATCTCGACAACCGACTCGACTCTGCTGAATTCGCCTTCACACCACTAGAAGCCGAATTCCACAGCGCTGACGAACTCAAATTCGAGATCGAACACACGATCGACAACCCCATCGAAGACTTTGAGATCGCGGACGGCGTCGTCATTCCTGAGGGGAACTACAGTTGGACGGACTACTCCATGATCTTCACCCTGGCCCGCAAACGCATGATCTCAGCCGACTTCGGCCTAACGATCGGTCAATTCTACAATGGCTCAAGACAACGCGCCTTTGCCGAGGTCAACGTCTTACCTAACAAACACCTTTCATTCGATCTCGATTACGCCTTCAATCGCATTCACCTCCCCGCAGGCAGCTTCGACACGCACCTCGCCAGCGCGCGCATGGTCTGGAAGTTCACTCCCGATCTCACCTGGAGTCACCTCTTACAATACGACAGCCTCTCTGACTCCATGGGCTTTCAGTCCCTCCTCCGCTGGGAATACCGCCCCGGCTCAGAGCTCTTCGCCGTCGTCAACCAATCCTACCGCCACGAAGAACGCTCCTGGCGCACGACCGATGAAGAGCTCGCCGTAAAGATAGGCGTGAATGCAAGATTCTGATTCTGCTGGATAGAAACCAGGTGCCACATTGGCCATCTTTCCGCATCAAAGGCTCGCCCTCTGGGGTTGGATCACTCAACATCCCATCATCAGAAACCCTATTTCTATGAAAGCCCTGACTCGTTCTCTTGCCCTCCTTTGCCTCGCCATGACCACCTCGCTCATGGCGGCCCCGAAGAAGATCGTCTTCATTTCCCACCTCACCTCCCATGGAAATGGCCAACACGAATACGGCGCTGGCTGCCAGATGATCGGGCAGTGGCTGACCGAAGCTTATGGCGAAGACAAGGTGACGTGGGAACACCACATCATTTGGCCCGAGAATCCTGACGAAGCGTTTAGGGACGCAGATACCGTGGTCTTCTTCTGCTCAGGCGGAAATGGCCATCTAGTGAACAAGCATGTAAAAGAATTCGATAAGATCATGAAGCGCGGCGTGGGACTAGCATGCTTGCATTACGGCGTTGAAGTGCCCGTAGGCCCTCCTGGCAAAGGCATGCTCAACTGGATGGGCGGCTACTTCGAAGCCCACTGGTCCGTCAATCCTCACTGGATCGCCGACTTCAAAGAGTTTCCTCAACATCCTGCAGCCGCAGGTCTCAAGCCTTTCACCAGCGATGACGAATGGTACTTCCACATGCGTTTCCGCGCCGAGATGGAAGGCATCACACCCATTCTCTCAGCGCATCCGCCCGAGAAGACGATGGAGCGTGGGGACGGCGCACACAGCGGCAACCCCGACGTTCGCAAGTCCGTCGCTGCTGGCAACGCACAGCACGTCGCTTGGACCTATCAGAGAGGCGAAGACTATGGAAATGGCCGCGGCTTTGGTTTCACTGGCCTTCACTATCACAAGAACTTCATTGACGACAGCTTCCGCAAGACGGCCCTCAACGGCATCGCTTGGACAGCCAAGCTAGACATTCCCGAAGGTGGCGTCCCCTCGCCCACACCAACCGAGGCCGATCTCGCTAAATCAATCAAAGACACCGCCGCTAAGTTCCCCAAGCACCAGAAGCCTAAGAAGAAAGCGAAAGCCAAGGCAAAGAAGCAAGCTTCTAACAACAATCGCAAAGCCCCCAAGTCACTCTTCTCCTCCAAGAATGTGACGGAAGACACGCCGGGTCACTCAGTGAAGATCAAGGCCAATATCACGGGAGCGAAAGAACTTTACCTAGTAGTGACCGATGGCGGCGATGGCTACAGCTTCGACTGGGCAAACTGGATCGCCCCAACGCTGGTCGGGCCCAAGGGAAAGATGAACCTAACAGATCTCAAATGGAAGCAAGCCGAATCCGGATGGGGCAAACCTAGACTTCAGAAGAACGCTGGAGGCGGCGATCTCATGGTCGCCGGTAAGACGATACCAGATGGAATAGGAACCCACGCCACCAGTTTGATCGTCTACGACATACCGGACGGCTACACGAAGTTCCGAGCGTCGGGAGGACTCGACAACGGAGGCACGGAGCAAGGCGGCACCTCAAGTGTCGCCTTTCATGTTTTTACGGAGAGCCCTGAAGACTTCATTGCCACAAAGCGAACAACTCCCGGAGGTAACGATACCTTACGAGATCCAGCCAATGCCGTGGCTTCGTTAGACGTGCATCCTGAGCTTGAAGCCACCCTCTTCGCCTCCGAACCCCTACTCATGAGCCCCAGCAGTATCGATGTGGATCACCTAGGCCGCGTGTGGGTCTGTGAGGTTGTCAATTATCGAGGACACAAAGGCAAGCGGAAGGAAGGCGATCGTATCCTCATCCTCGAAGACACCGATGCCGACGGCAAAGCTAACAAATCGACAGTCTTTCACCAAGGCACTGACATCGATTCCCTCCACGGCATCTGCGTCTTAGGAGATCGCGTCATCGTCTCCGCAAATAACGATGTCTTCTCACTCTACGACGACAACAAAGACGGCATTGCAGATCGCAAAGAACTCATGTTCACCAAGATCGGCGGTAGCCAACACGACCATGGCATCCACGCCTTCATGTTCGGCCACGACGGTCGACTCTATTTCAATTTCGGCAATGCTGCCAAGCAACTCTGTGACAAGGACGGCAACTTGATTGTCGATCTGGCAGGAAATGAAGTCATCGCCAAACGCAAACCCTACCAAGAAGGCATGATCTTTCGCTGTGCTTTGGATGGCTCAAATGTGGAAACGCTAGCCTGGAACTTCCGCAACAACTGGGAAATGGCCGTCGATTCCTACGGAGCCATGTGGCAAAGCGACAATGACGATGACGGCAATCGCGCTGTGCGGATCAACTTCGTTATGGAGTACGGGAACTACGGCTACAAAGACGAGTTCACCGGCGCAGGCTGGCGCAATGATCGTATAGGAGCCCACACAGACATTCCTCTAAGGCACTGGCATTTGCGCGATCCTGGCGTCGTACCAAATTTACTCCAAACCGGCGCTGGCTCCCCGACAGGCATCACCATCTACGAAGGCGACCTCTTGCCGAAAGAATTTCACGGCCAGATCATTCACTGCGATGCCGGCCCAAACGTTTGCCGCGCTTATCCCGTAGACAACGATGGCGCAGGCTACAGCGCTAAGACGGTCAACATCTTGAGCAGCACGAAAGATCGCTGGTACCGACCATCAGACGTCACGGTCGCTCCCGATGGCTCTCTCATCATCGCCGATTGGTATGATCCAGGTGTCGGAGGCCACGGCATGGGCGATCTCGAACGCGGTCGCGTGTTCCGCGTCGCGCCATTCGGCAAGACTTCCTACAAGATCCCAAAGGTAGACACCTCAACCACCGAAGGCGCACTCGCCGCACTGAAGAGCCCCAACAACGCCACCCGCTACCTAGGATGGACAGCACTCGCCAAGAATGCTGATGGCCGCCAAGCCGCTCGAAGCCTCTTCCAGGATCGAGACGCCAACCCACGCCATCGAGCACGAGGACTTCACCTCCTCGGCTGGCACAAGAAAGGCTACGTCAAAGCCGCACTCAAAGACAGAAATCCAAACATCCGCATGGCGGGCCTTCGTCTAGCGCGCCAGCACAACAGCCATCTGTTAGAAGCGATCGAGATGCTAGCGGAAGATCCTGATCCCCAAGTCCGTCGCGAATGCGCCATCGCTCTCCGTTTCCAGAGCGGCGATAAAGCAGATCAACTCTGGGCAACGCTCGCCACCCAGCATGATGGCAAAGACCGCTGGGCTATCGAAGCCCTCGGTATCGGAGCCGACCTCCATTGGGATGCTCGCCTCGCCGCTTTCGAAGCTCTCGGCGGCCAAGGGCTCGGCGTCTACGATATCCTCTGGCGCAGTCGCGGCACAGACACCCCTAGCAAACTCACCGAAGCCCTACTCCAACAAGACACACTAGAGAAGCAGCTCAGGCTTCTCCGCGCCTTCGATTTCCAAGCTCCCGGAAAAGCAAAGGACGCCGCCCTCCTCGAAGCCTTCACCAAAGGCAGCGACGAGATCGCATTCAACATCGCCTTCCTCCTCTCCCCGGACAGTCTCGAAGGCGAACAGAAGTCCAAGATGAGCAATCTGGTTCACTCTCGGCAGACCAGGCCAGAGACCATCCGCCTCATGGCCCGCTTCAACTTTTGGAAACCAACCACCAGCCATATCCTTGTCACTTTCATCACCGAACAGCCAAAAACAACAAACGATAGCGTCCTCGCTGCTCGTTCTCTCGTTCGGACAGGAGGATGGCAATGGGTCTCCCAGCACATGCGTGGAGCCCACCTCAAATCAATCACAGGCCGAAAGTATGAGCGGCTCATCCGCGCACTAGGGAGTTGTGGAGACGCCGTCGACATCCTTGATTTGGAATTGGGCAAACACCGCAGCGACCTGAGTCTCTGTCAGAAACTCATCGCCGCCATCGCACTTTCTTCAAACGGTGAACGATTTCTTCTCAAGAATGCAGAAGCGAAAGACTTTCCCGAAGAACTCAAATTCACCACCGCTGCTGTGTTAGGTCGCTCTCGCGATGCCAAGATCCGCGAGGGCATCGGCAAAGCCTTCAACCTCCCTCCCACGCCAGGCGCCGAGAAATTCCCACCCATCCCGAAACTCGTACAAGTCCGTGGCCATGCGAACAAAGGCGCAGCATCCTTTGCGAAAGCTACCTGCACCACCTGCCACCTGGTCAAAGGCAAAGGCATCGACTTCGGACCTGACCTCAGCGAGATCGGTGACAAGCTATCCGTAGAGGGCATGTACGAGGCCATTCTCTATCCAGACAACGCCATCTCTCATGGTTTCCATGGTGTCATCCTCACAAAGAATGACGACACTCAGCTTGGTGGCTACATCATCAGCGAAACGGACACCGATCTTGCCCTGCGCATGCCTGGTGGCATCACCCAAACAACAGCCATCTCCGACATCGCTAAACGCGAAGACATGACGCAATCACTCATGCCACCTGGCCTCGCCGCCATACTCTCGACGCAAGAACTAGCCGACCTCGTTGCCTACCTCCAGACCTTAAAAAAGTAGAACCATGAAGAACCGAAGACACTTCCTCACCACGACCGCCCTGGCCAGTTCTACACTAGCATTTCAGACAAACGCCGCCGCTGGAGCGAAGACTCACCTAGCGACGAATGTCTACCCTTGGATGATGTTCTACCGTCGTGAAAAGCGGGAATGGAAAGACGACATCGACGCTGGAATGGCAGCAGTAGCTCAGTCCGGAGTGCAAGGATTCGAACCCATCGGGGACTCACCTAAAGACGTGAAGCTGCTAGGGCCATTGCTCGTGAAACATAAGTTAGAAATGCGTTCACTCTACGTGAACAGCAAACTTCACGAATCCGCAGGCACAGACCAAGCAATCACAGACGTCCTCGCCATCGCCAAGGAAGCACAGAAACTCGGCACCGAGATCATCGTCACCAATCCCAGCCCCATTCGCTGGGGCGGCCCTGAGGACAAAAGCGATGCTCAACTCACCGTGCAAGCAAAGGCACTCGACGCCCTTGGATCAGAGATACACAAACTCGGCCTCACTCTTGCCTATCACAATCACGATGCGGAACTCCGCCAGGGAGCGCGCGAGTTTCATCACATGCTCACGGCAACCAATCCTGAGAATGTGAAACTCTGTTTAGACTCGCACTGGATCTTCCGTGGCTGCGGCGATTCTCAAGTCGCCCTCTTCGATGCCATCGAGCATTATCATGAACGCATCGTCGAACTCCACCTCCGCCAATCCACCGATGGCGTGTGGACAGAAGCCTTTTCAATGGATGGCGATATCGACTACACCCGCTTGTTCCAACAATTGATCGAGTGGCGCTTGAAGCCGCTCATGGTCTTAGAACAAGCCGTTGAAGACAACTCACCCAATACCCTGACTGCGCTCAAAGCGCATCAGTTAGGCGTGAAGAATCTGCGCCAAGCAATCGACCAAACATAAGCAATCCCTAATTCCTGAGGTAGCTCCGGCATCCTGCCGGGGTCATGGGCTGGAAGCCCATGCTACATTAATACTGCTTAAGCGCACCGCTAGCGATCGACTCGCAGAACTAAAACCTGCGGCGCAGAACTAAAACCTGCGGCTCTAAGGTAGCTCCGGCATCCTGCCGGGGTCATGGGCTGGAAGCCCATGCTACATAAAAACTAACGACTAAAGAACTTAGCTAGCGTCTCGGCCGAAGGCGGCTTCGTGGCAAGCGATACGACAATCAACGCCACCGTGCTAGCAATGACACAGAAGGTGACCGGCATGATGCCAGGGCCGACCGTGTATTCACCACCACCCGCTAGGATGAAGAAGACCAGCCAAACGGCCGTTCCAGTAATGATCGAGGCGTAGGCACCAGCCGTCGTTGTGCGACGCCAGTAGAGAGCCGCAAAGACAAGTGGCGTCAACATGGCAAAGCCACTGAAACACCAGACCGCGAGGTCGAATACGTTCTTATTCGCTGCCCAGAGGGATAAGACGTAGGTCAGAGTAACAATCCCAATGATGAAGCCACGGGCAATCCAAATCGTTTGTTTGTCCGTATAGCGATCATGCCCGACCTTATGGAGAACGATGTCGTTCGTGAACATCGTGCCCAAGCAGAGAAACTGCGAGTCCAGCGACGACATGATCGCCGCGAGTACGCCAGCAGTGAGGAGACCTGTGAGAATCTTATTACTCACCAGTTCAGCCATCATTTTAGAGAGCACCGCAGCTGGAGGTATTCCTGGCGGCACAAGGCCAGTAGCCCAAGCGCCGATGAGCACACAAGGAACCCACACCACCATGATGCAAAGTGGATGAGCAATGAGTGTTAGTTTAAACGTGTTCGCACTTCTTGCCGTCAGCCAGTGCTGAAAGAGGTGTGGGAACATGCCGACACTAAGCGGAATGAATAAGTAGGTCAGGAACATCCAAGGAGGAATGCCAAGCTCACGTTCCTTATCGACGATCTTGCCAGCGGGCGTCTTGGCTTTGTAGTCCATCTCGAGGACTTTCCGACCAAAGTGCGGCTGGTAACCAGCAAGGCTCGGATCCGCTTCACCACGCACGGTCCCCACAACTTTGGGTGTCTCCAACTTCTCAACCTGATGGCTCTCCTGATTGATCTCGTAGTTCTGCACCAATTGCCCTTTCTCATTCACAGTCAGAGGCACTTTGCTGGCCTGCTCGACACCGCCAAGGCTCTTCACAATCAAGGTGAAAGCGACGATACCCATGGCCATGAAGACCAAGGTCTGGAAGGTATTCGCCCAAGCAGTTCCCCGAGAACCACCTGTAAAGACATAGGCCAACACAATCACACAAATGCCAAGACCGCTTAGCCATGGAGGAATTCCGCCGTCCCAAACGGGATGGGGAAAGAGTCCAGGAAACGCTCCTTCCGTCACTGGCAAGATAGTCTTGCCAGCACCGATGACTCCAATAAGGAGATAAGGAATGACCAAACCAACAAGGATCGGGAAGAGTAGGTAACCGATCCCATTGGACTCGAAACGAGAACGGAAGAACTGAATCTGCGTGACGAAGCCGTGCTTCATGCCGTAGCTCCACAGACGAATGCCGATGGCGAAGAAGCAGATGACATGGACGATGCCTGAGATGGAAGCCATCAAGCCATAGACTCCAATACCACGCTCAAACGCTTTCCCTGTCGACCCGACTAGGGCAAAGGCCGTCATCGTAGTCCCGAAGACGGACATTAAGAGAAGGAACGGGCCAATCGAGTGACTCGCGACAAAGTAGTCTTTACTCGTCCCGCGTGAGAGCTTGCCACTGAAGAGGCCAAGACCTAGCAAGATTGCTAGGTAAATACCAATCACTATAAGAACGGTCATTTAATATCGTACTGGTTGTCCTTCAGTTTCGAGGTCACATCAGACGCGCTCTTCTCATCAGACGTCGCCCAGCGCACCAACTCATGAGGCCAAGCAAACTTGATCGAGAGCACTGCCAAGACGGCGACAGCAATCGAGAAAGTAGCATGGTAAGCCAACCCTGTGGGCATGAAGCCCGCTATGAGGTTGGTGTTGTCCCACAACCAGAAATCCTGGTGCAAGACGAGCATGGCAAGGGCGATGACTATGAGGAGCTTCTTCATGATGCGCTAAGAGAATCCGGAACCGCAGATCAGATGTCTGTGGGCGATACTCAGCTAACTTACTTCTTCTTCTCGATCGCGTAGAGGTGAGACTGAGTGCCGATGTAGAGAACGCCATTAGCGACGACTGGGCTAGCGTAGATAGGTCCAGGAAACTCCACTGCCGTGAGGTCTTTGTCCTTCTCGCTTTCACCACGAATAACATTGAGCTCTTTGCCAGTGCCAAGAATGATCAGTTCGCCTTCTTCGGTGCCCAAGTAGAATTTACCATCGACGACAAGTGGGCTACCCCAGATGTGACCGAAAGTGTCATACTCCCAGTATTTCTCACCGGTGATCGCATCAAAACAGTAAGCAAAGCCACGGTAGTCTGCTGTGTAGAGAAGATCATCCACGATGGCTGGAGTCGACATGCTCCGCTCGATGCCCGTGTAGGTCCATTCTGCCTTACCAGAAAGGTCACCCGTCTTTGTAGGATCGATGCAACTTAGCGTTCCGAGACCTTCGCCGTGCTCAGGATCCTGACCAGTGAGCACGTAGACCTTGCCCTTGTAGTAAACAGGCGTTGCCACCACTTCGTTAGGGCCTTCTGGCTTAGGGTACTTGACCTTGCGATACTCAGGAGGATTGCAGTCGTAGCGCCAGAGTTCCTTCAAGACACCAAAGGTCTCGCCGTCTTCTTCCTCTTCTTCCGGCTTGGTTTCGTAGCCATAGCACCAGCCATCACCTGCACCAAAGATGAAGATGTCCTTCTCGCCCGCTTTTCCAAGCGCTGGCGAAGACCAAGAACAGTGCAACACCCTTTCACTCACACCAGAGACCTCTTCAGCAACGAGTTCGCCCGTCTTGGTATCAAGCATGATCAGGCTAGGCGCAGTCGGCGCAGGAATGTTCGTGTGGGACCAGTCGACACCGTTCGAGGTCGTCACGATAACGTGATCACCATAGACAAGCGCTGAACTACTCGCCACATTGTGAGGAAAGACTCCAAGCTCACCACGCATATCATAAGACCAGATGATGTCTGCATCCTTAGGTCCAGGTTCGATCGGCTCTGCGCCAGGATCGACCATGCGTTTGCCTTCGTCTTGCACGCCCTGGTTGCCATTCTTCATGCCTTCGACATCGAAACAAACCACCTCACAGCGGTTCGTGATCACGTAACCACGATCACCCACGATCGTGGGGCTTGAGCAAACACCGAGAAACTCCCAGTCTGACACTTTACCGGCACCAAGCTTAGGAATCACGAGCTGCCAGAGATACTCCCCAGTCTTCTCATCAAATACCATGACATTGCCACGATCCCCGATGTGCTTCTCATCGCGCGGGGACTCATTGTTCGTACCCACAAAGACTTTGCCACCCGCAATGGTCGGCGTGCCGTAAGTCTGTGAACCGAGCTTGGCCACCCACTTGACGTTCTTGGTCTTGGACATATCGACTTCCTCGGTGCCTTTCTTGTAGTCACCTGGCTCGATCTCCGCGCCAGGAATGTTCTTATCTGAAGAGGTCATGTTCTTGTCCGAGGTTCCCCCCCATTGTGGCCAATCAGCCGCAAAGAGGGCGCTACCGGACAGAGCAGCAAGAGTAAATAGTGAGAGAGGACGCTTCATAGTAATCGCTTTCTGATGTTCGAAATTAAAAAAGGAAATCTGTTAGTTGTTTGGCGTAATGGCCAAGTTATCGACGAAGACGCGCTTCTGACTCTGCGGAGAGAATCCGAAGATACCAGGAGCACCATGCGTGTTGGCATATTCGTGAGTGTATTCGATCGTCCAAGCTTCGGGCTCAGGCTGACCTTTCTCCCAAGCTTTGCCTCGGACAATGCCAGAGCCATCCGCTTGCACATCGACCCGAGTCTTGAGCGTGTACCAAGTCTTGGCTTTCACAGAGAACGGCACCGAATATTTGATCCGCTCGTGGTTACTACTGATCTCCATCTGCTTAGCGTTACCCTTGATAGAAATGAGATAGCGCTGATTGATCAAACCAATGTCACTCTTAATCCGGCGAGTGCCATCCGTCATGACATCTGCTTGGAACGTGTAGTTCTTCATGTCTGCGCTACCGATGAAAGTCGTGGCGCGCTGAAAGAGGATACGGTCTAACGTCTTTGCTAGGACCTTGTTACCATCCATCTCACGCACTTCCCACTTCAAGCGACCACCGATCCACGGCAGCGGCGGGAAGGCATAGTTCACGCCGTCCGTCTTATGAGGCACCACAACGTTGAAGTCTTCGAAGTCTTGCTTGTATGGAAGATTCGTTAAGAGACGACCACGAAGGAAGCCAGTCTTCCCATCGCCCGTGCCTTTGAACATGCCAGCGGACTCTTTGGCCTCTGGGCCAGCAACAAGCTTGGAACCTTCGAACGTCGCATCGAGCTTAGCCTTCACTTTCGCCGTCGGTGGCACAAAGGTTTCAAAGGTCGTGGCGACTTCCTTGCCACGAACACCAGCGGCATCAATTTCGTAAGCCTTGATATCAACGCTAGAGCCGACATTCAGAGCGATCTCATTAGGAACGACCGTCAGCGCCGTGACTTCACCCATAGCGAGTGGTGCCTCCTTAGGTGTTTCGAGGTAGTTGATCTTATCATTCTTCAACGCAAAGCAGTAAAGCTTGCCCGTGGTGTGCACGTAGACGTGACCATTGACCACTGCTGGCGTGCCCAAGCAACTGCCTTCCATTTCCATGGAGAAGATGCGCTCGGCTTTCTCATCGCTCGGCTTGATGACGAAGAATTTGCCGTTGTGAGTAGGGACATAAAGCACACCACTCGCGTAGGTCGGAGAGGCATGAATGTTATCTGAATCTAACTTCTCACGCCAAAGCACGTTGCCATTGGTCACATCGACATTGCAGAGGTGACCAGTCTTATCCGTGAGGTAAGCACGATCACCAACCAAACAAGGCGAGCTGGTGAAGGCGACGAGGTCATTGCGCCAGACTTCGCTCGACTTATCGAGGACGACCTGCTCCTCGCCAGCGCCGATGAGCTTCGTGGGAAGCTTCAGCGAGATCATACGACCTTCGTTAGTCGTGTCGTGATTCTCCTTACCGTGGATGCAAATAAGATTATCGCCATGGATAGAGAGCGTGCTATTGACGCCGCCTTTGGAGAAATGATAGCGCCAGAGTGGCTGGCCCGTATTCGCATTGACGCAAACCACATTGCCACAACCGGTGCCTGCGTAGAAGACACGCTTGCCGTCGCGAGTCTCGAAGACAGGTGTGGAGTTTGAGCTGTCTTTCGGAGGCGTGCCTGGCGTCGATGACCAGAGAGGTTCGCCGGTCACTTTATCAAAAGCATAAAATCGATCGCGTGCCGGGCCTTGATTCCCCCAGAAACTGGTGATGCCACGCGTGATGACTTTATCACCATCGATGACAGGAGCACCTGTGCGACCGTTAGGGAAAGTAAGGCGCCCGTAGGACTCCATCAGGCTGTGTTGCCAGAGAAGCTTGAGGTCTTTATCGAAACAACTGAACAAGCCGGTCGAGGTCAGGAGGTAAACATTGCGAGTCTCTTTGTCGACGGTCGCACTGCCATTGCCATAGCGACTGTAGATCGTGTCACTGATGAAGTCATTGAAGCGCTCCTCTTTAAGAAGGGTGCCTTTATCCGCATCCAGCTTGGAGAGAACGATCCGCTGCTCTGGTCCCTCTTTGTCACCATTGTATCCAAACGAATAGAGATTCCCATCCACAATAACAGGACAACCACGGCCAGACATCGGGTAGGTCCACTTCAGAGCTTTCTCGCCTTCGAAGGCCCAGCCTTCATAAGTCTCCGGGCTCACACCCGTTTGGAATGGGCCACGCCAACTGAAGAGATTGGTTTGATCCTCCGTCTGCGCCTGCGCTCCGAGAGTCGCGGCAGCAAGCGTGAACATGAGAGTGGGAAGGGTTTTACGCATACTTGCTTGAATCATCCTGGTATCGGTCTGTTGCGGTGAAATGTAGTTGGCTCAGAGCCTAGGGCCACTGTCGACTGCCGCCCATGGGTGTCAAACGGGTTTGGCTGGCACACTAAGGTCGCTGAGAACCTGAAATCTCCGCCTGCTGATCTGAGAGTGCCCCAGACGCTCGACTCAATCGTCGCCTGGAGTGTAGGCCAACACATCACCCTTCATACGAAGGTAGTTTAGAGTAGCCTCTCCCTCGAGCACCGTAAGGTTCGGAACACCGAAGAATTTGCCTTTGAACACGCCCCTCTCGATGACCAAGCCCTCGCGAACATGGTTAACGTACGCTTGTACAGAACTCGTATCAAACACGGCACCAGCCGCCCGCGCAGCGGCAGCCACAGAAGAGACATTCTGGGAGTTCCGGTTGGCAGCTCGCTTCCACGTGCCAGCCCAAGATTCTTGGATCGCCTCTCGGGCATCTTGCGGAAGACCCGAGTCTGCCAACGACGCTCTCGCCAACTCGTGGTCGTGCCGAAATTGATTGAACCCCGAAGTCGTCCAGACGCGGGCTTTGATGACGGGATCTTTGATAACCTGGATCTTTGATAACCTTGGCCCATTCCAGGGCGCTCTCTGGATCATCCTTGTCGATTCCCATGGCTAAACCTTCCACCGCGCTGTCCATACCATCCATGTCGCGGTTCTCGGTCAGCCACTGGGAGGCCTGCTCGGGATTCTGGCGCCCCCAGACACTGACGATCCATCGAAGCATCTCTTCCCGTTTCTCACCCCTTGCCAAGTAGTCTATCGCCCCCAGTGGGTCCTTCTCTACCCATGCTTCCAAAGTCTGGGAGAAAGCTTGGTAGTCCATATTCCCTGCCCCAAGCATCTGAGCAACTTTCTCAGCGAATTCGTCCGTTTGAGGAACGATCGCCCCGGCTTTCTCTACCGGCACCACCTCCTTTCGGCGCATTTCTCAGGCACAGGTAAGATCGAAACCCGCCCCCAGCGATCACCACAGATTCCGAGGCTTCTGGAGTCGGCTCGCTGACCGAGAACCGCCCGGCTAGAAAAGCGGAGAGTCGCGAGAAGTAGGTATTTCAGACAGAGGGTGGCTTTCTTTGACATGTATTTATGGTAAAACCTGTTTTTATATAACTACAAGATCCGGAAGTTTCACGTGCAGACCCTGCGCCGATTTGCTATCCCCCGCCCTCATGCGAATCCTTGTAACGGCCGTACTGACAGCCCTCATCTGCTCCGTCTATGGTGAAACCGGCCTCGCGCGGCACCGGGGATACCCTGCCAAACAGTATGGTGGGCGAGATTCTCATCGAGCAAACGAAAACTGCTTACCGCTGCCATGGCAAAAGGTCCCTCAGACGGCGCACCAGTGCTCACTTCCGTAGGAACAAGGGCTCCAGCCCGAAGCGATTCTCCGCCGAATCATCTCACCTCAGGGCAACATGCCCGAAGTCCCTAGGCCACCTCGAACCCGAAGATCGCGCAGCGACCGGAGAAGCACTCGCCCCACTACTTGCGCAGCCTTGAGTCAAAAGAACTTCCGGAGGTCACTCCGGGAGATTCTGGAAATGGCCGCACGCTATACCATCAAGTCGGCTGCGTGGCTTGTCACGGTCCCCGACAAAGCGGAACTTCCCGACATCGCAAAGGACTACCACCGCTCTGGCCTCATCGCCTTTCTAGAGAATCCGCTAGAATCCCATCCCAGCGGCCCGCATGCCTAATATGCAACTCACCCACAAGGAAGCACGCGACCTCTCCGCCTACTTGCTAGAGAATGCACCTTCCAGCAAACCAGAGCCAATCAATGAAAACTCTCGTGCAAACGCGGCCGAACTGCTTACCTCGAACACGGCTGCGCCAAGTGTCACGAGTCGCCTAACCAAACGGAATCACTCGTCTCCTTACCCAAGGCAAAGCCAGACCAAGGCTGCCTGAGCCAAAACTGAGGGAAACTTGGCCAAACCACAGACTCACAGAATGGCAAACGCGATGCCATTCTCGCCGCCATACGCGAACCCGCCCAAGCCCTCCCCAACTAAGTCATTGGCCAAATTCAACTGCCTCGCCTGCCCACGAACACGAGGGTCTCGGCGGCGTGCCCGCTTCACTGGGACGCCTATTTTCACCTCCTCCAATCTCAACCTAGGAGATCAATCACGCCTCCCGCCAAAGCTCGACGGCGTCGGCTCCAAACTCACTTCCCAAGTGGTTGCATAAAGTACTCGAGCAAGGCGCATCCGCACGCCCTTACATGCACACACGCATGCCCCATCTTCCCAAGAGAAGCCATGAGTGCCCTAGCAGACGCACTCTCAGCCGAGGTCGTCACACCCCACTCAGCCCGACGACCGCGATGGCCCCGAGAAGCCGGACACAAACTCGTCGGGGTGAAAGGCTTTGGCTGCGTCGCCTGCCACACCGCTCGATCTCACCACGATGACCGCACGACTCCAGAAATCCTGGTTTCACCGCTACATGCTCAACCCTCCAGCCTACCAACCGCTCACCATCATGCCGTCCTATTGGCCTAACGGAGCCTCTACGCGCCCAGAGATTCTCGAAGGCGATCCTGACAAACAGATTGAGGCCCTTTGGCAGTACCTCCGCCACGGCCGCGATGCCCGCTCACCCGAAGGACTCAAGCGCGAGCCTATCCTCCTCACCGTCAGCGACGAAGCCGTCATGCTCCGCCGAAACTACCGCGACGTCGGCAAACGCGGCATCGGTGTGGGCTATCCCTCAGACATTCACCTCATCTTCGACGCAGGCCAGATGCGACTCGCGACCATCTGGACCGGCGACTTCGCAGAAGCCTCGGGCGCTTTCCGCGGACAAGGCTCCGGCCACGTCCAACCCCGCAGCCGAAACGTCTCCAAATTCCCCAGCGGCCCCGCCTTCGCGAAACTCACTAACATCGACCAAGCATGGCCAAACAGCGACGCCAAGAAAGCCGAAGGCTTTCAGCTCCTAGGCTACGACCTCGATGAGAAACGTCGCCCCACCTTCCGCTACACTTTCGAAGGCCTCACCATGGAAGACAAATTCACAGACAAGCTCGACGCCAACAACAAGCCATTCCTAGAACGCACCCTCACATTTAGCAAAGAACCCACATCACTCTACTTTCGAGCAGCCACCGCAGAAGCCATCGCCGTCAGTGACACCAGCTACCACATCGACAGCTCCACACGGATGACCTCTAGCACACCAGCTCACGTCCGCTCCACCGAAACCGGCAAGGAACTCCTCATCCCCCTTTCCGCCAAGACGCTCATTCTCACTTACCATCCCAGCAAAGCCAATCCGTGAAACACCCTCAACTAAAACCAATGCGGAATCCCATCTCTGCGCCTCTGCGTCTCTGCGTGAGCCTATTTCTCCTAGGCACTCTAGCACAAGCCGCCCCGCTCAGCGATGTCGAATGGGGCTCCGGCGCCGAAGAGAACGAGTACTATCGCATCGTCAATCTCCCCATCCCCGAAGGCGTCCTCATCGAGGCAGGCAGCTTTGCGTGGCTCCCTGACGGACGCCTAGCAGTCGGAACACGACGCGGCGATCTCTTCCTAGTCTCCGGCATGGACGCCGCACATCCCGAGCCCACCTATCACTTATTCGCCAGCGGCCTAGATGAAGTGCTAGGCCTAGCTTACAAAGAAGGCGCCTTCTACGTCACTCAACAAACAGAGCTTACCAAGATCACTGACACCGATGGTGACGAACGCGCCGATCGATTCGAGACACTAAGCGATCTCTGGGGCTTCGAGAACTACCATGAATTCGCCATGGGCTCGAAGTTTGACCAAGAAGGCAATCTCTGGGTCGCCCTGTGCCTATCAGAGTCCTATCACTACAAAGTCGACTTCCGAGGCTGGGCGCTCAAGATCACGCCAGAAGGAGAAACCATCCCCATGTGCAGCGGAATTCGCAGTCCGCTAGGAATCGGCATGAATCCACAAGGCACCATGATCTATGCCGAAAGCCAAGGCCCCTGGAATGGGTCTTGTTCCCTCAAACACCTCAAACCCGGCGGCTTCATGGGCCACCCCGTCAGCTTTGGCGGCTATGCCAAGGCTCCACACATGGGCCCCGTGCCCGTCATGCCCAACACACGCTCACGGCTAGTCACAGAACTCGAGCGCGTGAAAGAACTCGTCCCCTACTCAGTCGTCTTCCCCTACAAGAAGATGGGACAGTGCATCTCGGGATTCGTCGTCGATCGCAGCAAGGGCAAGTTCGGCCCCTTCCAAGACCAACTCTTCATCGGGGACTACACGCTCAGCGTCATCATGCGGGCAACCATGGAGGAGGTCAATGGAGTCTGGCAGGGAGCTTGTTACCCTTTCCGCGAGGGCCTCTCGACAGGCGTTCTCAATTTGCAATTCACGCCTAACGGACACCTCATCGCTGGAGGCACGAATCGTGGCTGGCCAGTGCGCGGCGATAAAGAGAATGTGCTAGAACGAATCGAATGGACCGGCAAGACACCCTTTGAGATACAAGAGATCAAAGCCGCGAAAGACGGTTTCATTCTTACCTTCACAGATTCAGTAGATCTTGAAACGGCCTCCGATCCCAAGAGCTTCGACATTCTGACCTACACACACATTTACCAACAAGGCTACGGCAGCCCCGAAGTAGATCAGACCCATCCCAAGGTCACCAAAGCCGATGTCGCCACCGATGGCCGCCAAGTGCGCCTCTGGATCGATGGCCTAATCAAAGGGCATGTCCATGAATTCGATGTCACCAAAGTGCGCTCCGAAACTGGAAAAGCCCCCCTGCATAAGAACGCCTACTACACCTTGAACGAGATTCCCAAGTAAGGCCGACTCGGACTCGACAGACCCGCCCGCCCCTTGTTAATCATCAAGTTAACTCCACGCCCATGAAAACCCTAGCACTAGCCCTCCTACTATCCCTACCGCTTGCTCTACACGGTCAATCGATCTTCACTGGTGATGGAGACTGGACAGATGAGGCACTCTGGGACGCAGGAATCCCTGCCGACAACTCCATCGCAATCGTCAATGGAAACGCAATCATCTCGGGAGACATTGCCACTCAGAACTCGCTCAATCCTGGTCGTGTCGAGATAGGAAACGGCACTGTCGGCGCTCTCACGGTCAAGGGCGGCACATTAAGTGGCGCTCACGGTAGTGGCGGCGTCTTCGTCGGCATCGGTGCGGGTGGAGATGGAACCTTGATCATCGATGACGGAGCCGCCTTTCGTTCGCAAGGCGCTAACATGACTTTACGAATCGGTGACGAAGAAGGAGGCGTAGGACGCGTGGTCGTTTCTGGCGAATTTCAGAACTTCAAATTCTTCGAGCTCCTCAATGGCACCCTTGAAATGATGCCAACCGGCGTGAACTCGAAATTCAATGAGGGCAATCCTAGTGTCATCGGGGCAAACGGCACTCTATCTTACGTGATCGATGGAGACCAAGTCGGCGCCCTACGCCGATCAAACAACAATGGCCTGCTTGTCACCATCGATCCACAAGCCACGTTAAAGATCACCTTGGGCGGTGAATTCTCCGTAGGCGATTCATGGTCCTTGATGTCCTACACCTCGCTATCAGGGCAGTTCGCCGAAGGCACCTCCTTCGTCAATGCGCAAGGCTATGCGTTCAATGTCGACTACGGCACAGGCTCGGGCAGCGAAGTCATCCTGACACTAGCCTCACTTGATGCACGACCAACCATCGAATCGTTCACAGCAGATCCCGCTCTGATCGCTTCGGGTGGCTCGACCGACCTGAACTGGGCAGTCGACAAATTCTCTAGCATCACCATCGATCAAGGCGTAGGCGACGTGACCGCCATGACGACGAACAACGCTGGCAGCATGACCGTTTCTCCGACGGAAACGACGACCTACCTACTGACAGTCGACTTCAACGGCATCCTCGCCACCCAAGAGCTCACTGTGGTCGTAGATAGCGTCCCCTTGGTCCAGAGCCTCACAGCCACTCCTGAACTAGTCGCACCCGGCGGCGAAGTCACCCTTCGCTGGAACGTTGCTGGAGCAGCCACCGTGACTCTCGAGCCCGGCGTCGGCGCTGTCGAGAGTTCAGGACAAGCCGTCGTCACCCCTGACGAAACCACGTCATACAAACTCACGGCGACCAACGCCAATGGCACCACAAGCCGCGACATTTCCGTCACCGTCAATGCGCTAGAGGCAGCCATCGTCCATTCCTATGACGCTGGTGCAGACAATCAAACAGATGGCGCGCTGAAAGACTCCATCGGCTCCAGTAACTGGGACGTGAAGAGCGGTGAACTGGCCGAAGTCACAAGTGAACGAACCACCATCACAAAAGCCCATCGCATGTTGGAATTCACCGACCAAACGGGATCAGACAATGGCGATGGTTACCCTGGCGGAAACACGACCTACGAAGTGTGGGCACGCACAGGTGATTTCGCTGACGACGTCGAACACCAAGTCATCTTCGAAACTGGCGGTAGCGGAAACGGCACCAGCATCCTCGTAACATCAGACTCCGTGCGCCTACTACACAGCCTAGGCGGCACTCGAACAATCGATCTAGAAGCCTCACTCCTTCAAGTCAATTTTGATGGCGACTACCTTCAGATTGTCGCCTCGCTTGACCTAACCAATGGCATGGCCACTCTCTTTGTGCGTGGCGCTGGTGGCGGCCAAGCAAGTGTCATGGGCGAAGGCTCGCTCGGAGCGCCTGTAGGAAGAGCCTCACTCTTTAGCCACAGCAATTTCTCAGCAGGTATCGCTGCTGCACTCGGCGGCTCAGGTGGTGAAGCCCCTGAAAGCACCACTCAATTCCGAGGTGAGATCGCCGTGCTCAAGGTTTATGACCGCGCGCTTGGCACCGTCGAGGTCGACCAGGCCTTCAAGAAACTCGCCGTAGACGGTGATGACGACGCAGATAATGACGGTTTGTTAGACTTCTGGGAAGTCCGCTTCTTTGGCAACACGAATGCCACAGCCAACCAAGACACTGACAATGACGGCCTCACCAATCGCGGCGAGTTCGAATCCGGCTCACGCCCAGACACAGCAGACAGCGACGAGGACGGTCTCTCCGATGGAGAAGAAGTAAACACTTACGGAAGTAATCCCATCGTCCTCGACAGCGACGGCGACGGCCTAACCGATGGACGAGAAGTAAACGAGCTCGGCACCGCTCCTGCGAAGGCTGATACGGATGACGACGGCTTCCGCGACGATGTCGAGCTGGCCTTGGCCACCGATCCTACCAAAGCCGATAGTTCACCTCCAGCGAATGCCATCCTCCTCACCCGCGCTCCTGCTGGGGCCGAAGACTGGAATAGCCCTGACATTTGGGCAGATGGCTTGGCACCTTCAGCCGATAAGGACTATGTTATCGTCGGCAGTCTCGCTCCTAGCTTACGCACGCCAAACGATAGCAATCCCACCTTCAACGGCGGCAGCATCATTCTCGCAGGCGAGGCCACTCTGGATATCCGACACACGGGCACTGCATCGATTTCTCAACTCACTGTTAGGGATCGCGCTACCATCGCCGTAAACGCTGCTAACGCGACAATAGACGGAAAGCTTGACCTTGAAGGTCAATTAACCATCGATCAAAGAACCGAAGGCGCTGTCTTCAATCTTGGAAGCCAAATCACCGGAGCCGGTTCCATCGAACTCTTCGCAGATACCACAACCCTTGACGAAACGACACTCCGATTGACCGGTGTTGGCAGTGACTACCAAGCCAATTGGACCGTCAATGGCAGCAGTCTGCGCGCCGTCTCTATCGGCTCCTTAGGGACAGGTGATGTCATCCTTCGTCAGGGAAGCTTCAGCGCCAGCTACAATCTGAATCTCCCTGCAAATGAACTCCTCTTTGTCGGTGGTGACTTTACTCTCGGCTTAGAGAAGGAGCTCGTGTTCAAGTCCGTGCGAGCAGTTTCCCCTCAAGACGAGTCCAACCAACTTCTGAGCCTCGCTGGTGGAGACTACGATTTGGACCGCCTACTAAATGATGTCCAATTTGGAGACGATCAAGTCATGGGTGATGGGGTCCTAGCAGTCATCGGCGAAACAGGCGACACTGACAACGACGGTCTGTTAGACCGTTGGGAAACGGAAGTGATCGGTGATCTCAGCCAGAGTGCTGATGGAGATGCAGATGGCGATGATCTCAGTGTCGCCCAAGAGTTTGCCGCGAGTTCTGATCCTACCAAAGCCGACTCCGACGAAGATGGCCTCAACGACGGTCTGGAAGTCAGCACCATTGGCAGCGATCCTAACAAGATGGACACGGACGAAGACGGCCTTTCAGACAAAGACGAAGTCGAAGGCGCCTTCCCCAGCAGCCCCTTGCTCGTGGATACCGATAACGATGGCCGGTCGGACTTTGAAGAAATCAGCGGCAATCCTACCAGTGATCCAAGCAAGGCCGACACGGACGGTGACGGCTTCTCAGATGGCTTCGAAGTAGCACAAGGCTCAAACCCAAGCGATGCCAATGAGGTGCCAGCAGATCAGTTAGGCTCCCCCACTCTGTCGTGGACGGCTCTCGAAGCCTTGCCCAGCTTTCATGATATCGCCGAGGGTGGTGATCTGCGTGATGCCGCCTTCCGCGTCTGGATCGACTTTGAACCAAAGTCCGATGGCGAGCGTGAGCTCATCTTTGAAACTGGTGGCTCCACCATCGGCCACAGCCTCGTTTACGAAGCCCCTAACAAGCTCGTCTATCGCGCCAACGGAAACGGAGGCCTTGCGCTCTCCATCGTCGAGCACACGCTGACCCAAGATCAGTTAGACTCCGGCCAACTCGAAATCGTCTGGACCTATGACGTGCTCAATGCAGAAGGCTCTCAAACCATCGCCCTCTTCCTCGACGGAGCTTCCTCCGGAGCTATCTCTCAAAACATCGGAGGCGATTGGTCCGGCACAGACGCAGCCGCCTTCGGCGTCGCCAGTCAAGCCGTCGCAGGTGACGGCGCTAACAACAACCTCACTGCAATCGACTTCGGCTCAGGTTCAATCAATGAAGCTCTCGGCCTCGAGTTCTTTACGGATCGCCTCTACGTCGGATCAGGAGGCCCTGTTGAGCCCACATCTAGCACGCTTCAGATCACGGAGGTCGCTCGCACCGCTGATGGGATTAGCCTCACCTGGATGCAGCCCGCCCAAGGAACAGTCGACGTGCAGTATGCCTCAGACCTCCAAGCAGCCAGCTGGGAAACGATCATCAACGGCGCGACCAACGGCACGTCGGAAGATACCGATGCCGCACGGGTAAATGCTGACGCAGGATTCTACCGTTTGCTCGTGAATCCCTAGGGAGAAGCGCTCAGCTCTCGAGTTCCATTCATTGAAGCAAGGAAGAGCGACAATCTTGTCGCTCCGCAAGCAGGAAGACAGCGACTGAAAGTCACCACCACCAAACTTCGCCAAACCACCTCCATTCACTCTAACAGAACAACGCCATCTTCCCAGTGCTCCGGATCTCCCAAAGGCCGATCCAAGGGAATCTCAAGAATATTCTCAAAGACGAAGGACTTCCACTTCGCGGGCACCCTCAGACCGGGCTTGCTTACAAAGTGGGCATGGATTTGACGTCTGTATTCATTCTTCGGAGTGGCTGGGACAGGTGCGTGACTTGGAATAGGAACACCCACCTGCTCACGAAGAGCGTCGGACTCTCGGCGCAATGCTTGAATCTCTTTCCGAAGAGCGGCTTCATCGACACTGAGGGGCTCCGCCAACCTGCCCTCTGACAACGTCCGCAATCGCTGCCGATGATAACCCAAGAGACTATCAGTACCCCAAGCACTCGATTGATAGAGCTCAATGACTCCCTTCATAGCACTCAAGGTCAATTCAGGAGAATTGAGCCCTGGCAGAATGTCTATCACATCCCCATCGGGACTACAGAAGTAGATCGCTATATCTCCACTCAGAATTCCTGGCAGGGACTCCACTTCTGAAATCGGAGCCACACTCTCCCAAACCGGCACAAAGTGTTTCTGGATGAAAGCGACGACATTCTCTTCAGCAAAGACCACGTTTCTCGCCATGATTCCGTTTGCGCCGCAGACCTCGCTATCAAGACGCCCAAAGAGCTGTAGCAAGAGGATTGGCTTGGAGGGATTGATCGCCTCTTGCTTGGAGGGATTGATCGCCTCTTCAAACGAACGCTTCCAAACCATATCAACCTGAGAGCCCCAGCTTCCCGTGATTTCGCCGATTCCATCCTTGGCAAGACGAACTAAATTCGGCTTGGGTGACGAACGCGCAATCCTTCGCAGCTCCGCTAGCGACTCGGTTCCTCCCACAATGAGATCGCGCACGGACGCCTCGCTGACCTGATACTGCCATAAGTCACGAGCCAGCACCTCCTGCTCTTGGCTCAAGGCGGCGATCTCCTGGTGCAATTGATCAATGTCACGATCCGCTGCACGACGCTTTACCACCACCGCAATGGCGATACCAAGCACAACGCAAACCTGGATACCACATCGCAAACGGCTCATTCCCCAACTGGTAATGGCATGGCGAGAATCTCCTGAAACAAGGCCGGTCTCAAATCTGAGGGGCGCATGAGCGAGTCGCTAGCAGCCAGAAGGGCGTGGATTTCTCGGCGGCGATGATTTCTTCCAGCCGGGGTCACCACTGTCATGAGTCGCTCATCCACAGGAACGACACCAAAGATGGTCAATGATGATAGGTTCTTCCCGTTACGCATGCTCTTGGTCGCTTTGTCAGGAGCGTCCGCCAATTCACGGAGCCTACGTTGAGCCCCAACTATCTGCGAATCCATATTCGCGATCGCTGCCTCCACCGTCTCCTTCGTAGGAGGCTGAGCTGCCACAAACCGATTCCTCAATAAACGCTTCGAAACTGACGAAGCATCCTGATGGAACGCCAGCACCTCAGCGTCATCGATTTCAGCATAAAGCGAAAGGGCATCTTTCATTGCCACCAAGGTGTCGGCTGGACTTTGCACTCCTGGCAGGATGTCGAGTACTCGCCCGTCTGGGCGACAGAAGTAGACGGCGATCTCTCCACTGAGGACTTGCTCTACGGAGCGCTCTTGGCTTAGGTGATACGTTACCTTCGTCACCTCAGCAACACTTTCCCAGGCAGTCACAAAGTGCTCTTTGATAAAGGCCACCACCGCTGGATCAGAGAACGTCACGGTTCTCGCAAGATGACCGTTCGCTCAGCAGAACTCCTCGTCTAACTTTCCGAAGAGCTGCAGAAGCAAAATCGGCTTCCCCTGCCCCATGGCATCCTCCAGAGAACGCTGCCAAACCAAATCGGTCATTGAACCCCAGTTTCCCGTGATCCCTCCAATCACAGCCTTGGCGCGCGAACGCACCGCCGGATTGAAAGAGCCCTGGGCGAGTTCCCGCATTCTAGGCAACACAGAATCGCCCTGCATGACCAAGCGACGGACAAACTCACGCGCCAGAGTGTCATCTACAGTGGCTAGGCTAACAGCTTCCGCACTGAGATCCGATTTACGGAACGCATCGAGCTGAGCCCGCGCAGCAGCCTGAGCAACCTTCATCTGTTCAATCTGAGTCTTAAAGACAGCGAGCTCAGGAGATGAAGCGCCCAATTTCAGATAGCCGTAAGCACCGAAGGTCCCCGCCAGAATCAGAGACACTACCACCCAACGTACAATCTTCTTCATGGCTAGCATTCTAATCAACGAAACTTCTCGTGCAATTGATATCGTCGCAAGCTCGATTCAGCCTTGCTGATTCTTGGAACTGACTGGCAAATCCAAGACCACGCTGGCTAGGTGCCGCAGACAAGATTGACGCCGTAATAACATGCGTTATAATCTAAACATGGTCCAGAAGCTTAAACTCACTCAGATTGGCAATTCTGTAGGCGTCGTGCTCCCCAAAGAGTTGCTCGCCAAGCTGCGCGTGGGCAAAGGCGACAGCATCACCGTGACCGAAACTCCGAATGGCCTGCAGTTGACGCCGTGGGATGAAACTAAGCAACGCCAGCTCGATGCCGCTGAACGTGTCATGCGGAAGAACCGAGATATGCTCCGTAAGCTCGCACAATGACTCCGATTGATGAACCAACCTGGTTCGAAGAAGACGTCGTGGTGTCGATTCACGATCGACAGTTGGCAGAGCATGGTGGCACTGAGGGCATTCGGGATCGGGGAATGCTAGAATCGGCATTGGCTCGACCGAAGCAACTTTGGTCCTACGCCAATCCTGACTTATACGACTTGGCTGCGGCCTACGCTTTCGGACTAGCCAAGAATCACCCGTTTCTCGATGGCAACAAGCGCATCGCCGCCGTCATGTGTGAAACCTTTCTCGACCTTTATGATAGAGAGATCCACTTATCTCAGGCCGAGAAGTATGTGCGCTATTACGGCCTCGCTGCTGGCGAAGAAACCGAGGAATCCTTCGCCACTTGGTTACGCAACAACTCTGCTCCGTTAGAGCAAGAATAGTCCTACCCCTAACCAAGACGAGCACGATACCCATGGGGCATCGTGCTCGGTCGAAGTAATTGGAGCGGCGTCTACTTCGCAGCTTCGATCGCTTCCAGCATGGTTGCCTGAGTAAGGACTTCTGGAAGGATGATCGGCGGGCGGCTCGCATCAGCAGGATACATGATGTTCACCGGCAAGTTCGCTCGATTAAAATTCTCGTGCAAGTATTCCCAGATCTTTGGATCGTCCTCAGTGAGGTCCGCCTCGATGGCGACGATGTTCAGCTCTTGGAATTTCTCTTTCACTCTTTCAGAACCTGGAAGAGTGAAGACTGTCTTCTTGTTAGTTTGGCAAGTCGCTCACCACTTGGCGGTAAAGTCGACGAACATCATACGCCCCTCCGATCGAAGATCTCGAACGCGTTCGGGTGACCACTCTTCCCAAGTGAGACCACCGACATCTACAGAGCCGCCTGACGTCCGATACTTTGTCGCATCATAGGCCAAGTAACCACCAGCTAGGACAAGAATAAGGGCGACTGCTAGTCCCCGATGGCGGGTGGCTGCTTTCATAGCAGGCGTGCACCACTTACCGTAGACCCAGAGACTTGCTCCGATGACAAGCAGCCCACCTAGCAACCACACAACTCCAGAGACACCAGCGACTCCGCCGAATGCATTCAAGAAGAAGAGCATGGCAGCAAACATCGGGAAGGCCATGATATGCTTGAACGTTTCCATCCATGCACCAGGCCGAGGCATCTTGTTCACCAGCGCCGGGAAGAATGATAAGAGCATGTAGGGCGTGGCCACACCTATGGCGAAGACCGTAAACAAGAGGAAAGCGATAATGAGAGGCTGCGAGAAGGTGAACCCCATAACAGCGCCAAGGAATGGACCACTGCATGGCGTAGCCACCACAGTAGTAAGAACTCCTGAGAAGAAGCTACCTGCCAGACCACTCTTATGCATGAGTCCGCCGCCGACACCTGTCATTGAAGTGCCCATTTCAAACACTCCTAAGAGGTTGAGCGAAAGCGCAAACATCAGAATGACAATGACACCGGTCACGATCGGATTTCCAAGGTGAGAGCCCCAACCTGTCTGCTCACCAGTCACTTCTCGAATACCTAACAAGAGACCCGCAAGCACCCAAATCGACAAGACAACGCCAGCACCAAAGACGAGGCCGTGCAGCTTAATCTTGCGGGAGTCCTCACCGGCTTGATCGACAAAACCAAGAATCTTGATGCTAATGACAGGAAAGACACACGGCATCAAGTTGAGAATGGTTCCTCCAATAAATCCAAAGAGAAGAGCCTTCCACAGCGAGAGTGGCGCTTCCTCTTCTCCAGAGAGAGTGACAAACTTCGAGCCCGGCCCAGCAGCATCGGCTGAATCAGCAGCAGACACTCCATCGCCGATAGCTGCAGCAGCGGCCATCAAGGGCATCGCTTTAGGAAATCCTCCGGCAGCCAGCCAGCCATTCGGCGCATAAAGGAAACCCTTCAGCGCAGTGATCTCCTCCTCATCTCCCTTGGGAGACGTGACCACAATCTTGTCACCGTCTTTGGTGATCTTGGGAGTCTCAGCATCTAACAATTGCTCCTCTTCAAAAACGTAGACCGCACCGGGATCCGGATTGGCCCCTTCGCCTGGCGTGAGTGTGAAAGTGAATGTCTCATCAGTCTGACTAGAGGTGACCGTCCAGGCATCGAGTTCCTTGGCCTGCTGGCCGAGCACATCATCGAGGGCAGTTTTCACCTCCGAGTTGACTTCAACTTGAGAATCAACCGCCATCGTAAGCTCGACCGGAGCCTTCTTCGGCGGATCACAAAGATCCTTCTTACATTGCAACCACGAAGCCATTCCTTTGAAAGTGACCGTTTCCGCTTCGAGACTCGCTGGCGGCGTCACTTGATACACATGATAGACCGTCCCGTAGTAGGAATGCGTATTCCCGATGATGTCTTCCTTCACTTTCGGGATAGGGGAAATTTGCGGGCCCACTTCGAATCCCTCGGGCAACTCCCAAGCCATCTTAGTCGGCATCCCGATACCAGGATTTGTCCAGTAACTGTGCCAATCCGGCGCGTGAACCATCTTCAGTGCCATATAGAATGGCTGCCCAGGCACAATTGCATGAGTCTCACTGACCAACTCAACCTCCACCGGCTTGGGTCCGTTGGTATTGCCACCAAAGCCAAACGGATCTTGGGCCTGAGCCAAACCTGCCGCGAACAACCAGAGTCCCAAGAGAGCGAATAGCTTCATACTTTCAACGAAAGGGCAAAGCCAGGAGGCAGCCAACGATTTTTTATTCATAGTCGCTAGTTAGATGCCTGCGAACCCCGGGTATTCCCGAAACCACGTTTAGAAACAGCCCTCAGTTGACGGCTCCCTGGCGGGTTCTAGACTGCGCGCATGGAAATCTTGGATCTCAATCACGTGGGCCTGCACGTGAAAGACGTCGATGTGAGCGCAAAGTTTTACCGAGAGGTCATCGGCCTACCCGACCTGGGTCGCCCCGCTTTCAAGTTCCCAGGTGCCTGGTTTCTTCTCGGTAAGGTCCAGGAACTCCACTTGATCGGCGGCCGTGATATCGAAGTCGTAGCAAACAAATTCGGCACCCACTTTGCTCTTCAAGTGACGTCCATCGACGACGCCTGGGACACTTTAGAAAAGCGCGGAGCCGAACCTTACAGCCGACAGACCCGGCCTGATGGTGCTTTCCAATTCTACGTCACGGACCCTGATGGTCACGTGATTGAATTCTGCCAAGTGAATCACCTCCATGGCTAAAGTCCTCGCAGCTTTGTCAGGCGGTGTAGATAGCGCCGCAGCCGCCGCTTTGTTAGTCCAAGATGGGCACGACGTCGTCGGTGCTTACATGAAGAATTGGATCAACGAAGAGAATATCGTTGGGAATTGTCCGTGGGAACAAGACATCACGGATGCACGAGCAGTCGCGGACAAGCTCGGGATCGAGTTTCGCATCGTGAATCTGATGAATGACTACCGCACCCGAATTGTCAATTATTTGTTAGAAGGTTACCAGCGCGGCATCACTCCCAACCCAGACGTGATGTGCAACAGGGAGATGAAGTTCGGGGTCTTTCGTGACTACGCTTTGGACGAAGGCTTCGAGACGGTGGCCACTGGTCACTACGCTCAACTTGCACAGCAGGAGGACGGTAGCTCTAGCATTCTTCGCGGGCTTGATGGCAACAAAGACCAGACCTATTTCCTAGCTCTCCTCCGCCAAGAACAAGCAGCCAGCGCACTCTTCCCCATCGGTCATTTACCGAAGCCCGAAGTGCGTGAGATAGCCGAGAAATTTGCCCTGCCCAATGCGCAGAAGAAAGACAGCCAAGGCATCTGCTTCATCGGTGAAGTGAAGATGACCGACTTCCTCGATGCCTTCGTCCCCAAGAAGCCTGGCAAGATCGTGAATACCGAAGGTGATGCCTTGGGCGAACATGATGGGCTCCATCTATATACCCTAGGTCAGCGGAAAGGCATCGGCGTGGCCTCTCCCATCTTCAAGAAAGCCTTCGTCGTCGTCGCCAAACGTGAAGAGACCAATGAACTCGTCGTGGGATTCGATGAACCTGAGACCCCCGAGCTCTACGCCTCGCGCTGTGTCGTCACAGACATCACCTTTATAAACAAGCCCTTCGCCATGGGTGATACCGACCTCCTGGCCCAAGCGCGCTATCGCACTTCAGCGGAGCCCTTCACTCTTGAAAGCTTCGATGAAGAGACCGGCAAAGCTGAAATCTGCTTCCAAGATCCGCAACGCGCTCTCACTCCTGGTCAGATATGCGCCTTTTATAGAGGAAATGAGCTACTTGGAGGTGGGGTATTTACCGAGGTCGGGCACGCAGAACCCTAGTTTACCCGGAGAACGAAAGAATTCTTGGATTCCAAACAATATTCATTTGCCATATCAGATAGAATTATCATAATGAGGGATGCGCTCCATGGTTCCCGATACCCCCAAGAGTCGAGTCCTCGTCGTTGAAGACGAACGTCCCCTCCTCTCGTACCTCAGCACGTTGCTCACTCGTGAATATGAGGTCTACACTGCGGAGTCCACGGCGGAGGCAGAAACGATTCTTCACGATCAAGATGTCCAGGTCGTCCTCTGCGATCACGATATGCCAGGTGAGAAGGGCCTCGATTTCCTAAGCCGCATGCGTTCCGTTCGTCCGAAGACGCAGCGGATCCTACTCACAGGCCACGCGGAAGCTGATGTCTTTCTAAAAGCGATCAACGAAGGCGACGTGCTCAAGTTTCTCGTTAAACCCTCCTCTATGGATGAAATCCGAGGTGCGGTCGAGCTTGGTCTCAAAGAGCACACTCGACTCCAAGAGTCGGAAGAAATCGAGAAGGAGAATCAAGAGCTGCACACCAAGCTTCACTCTGTACCCTTCGTTAGTCGCCGCCTTCATTCCATGGCTCAAAGCGCCTGGGATCTCTGTGGCACAGCCATGGCAGCCACCATGGTCGGTGCTGGAATCATGTTCATTCTAGGTGTCCTCGTTCTTGTCGGTCTTTACATCTTTAAGAACGCCGCAGGCGTGGACATGTTAGAGAATACGCGCCTCGGCCAAATGTTGCCATTCTGGCAGTAATCGCCTCCAAAACTTTGCAAAGTTTTAGCTGGGGGTAAACGACTCGTTTCGCCCTTGGGATTGGACACGTCGGCGACGTGGTCTTATCCATAGTACATGTTGCGAATCAGTGTCCTCGGCAGTGGAAGCGGCGGAAACAGTGCGGTGGTCTTCACCGACACCACCCGCCTGCTCATCGATGCCGGACTCAGCGCGAAGCAACTGAATCTCCGACTGGAAAAGATCGGGGTGGATCCACAGACGCTTGATGGCGTCCTCATCACACACGAACATGGCGACCACATCAGCGGTCTAGACGTGTTCTGCCGCAAGGTGAAGGTGCCACTCTATAGCAACGCCTCCACTCGCGAGATCATGGTGACGGGACCCCTAAAACATCCCAAGACCTGGCGCATCATTGCCTGTGGTGGACGCTTCATGATTGGTGATATTCAGGTCAAGACCTTCCCCGTAGCGCACGATGCCACGGAGCCTATGGGCTTCGCCCTTCGCGATGAGGAAAGTGCTATCGGAGTGCTAAGTGATGTAGGCTATGTCACGAATATCATGCGTAATCACATGCGCGGCATGAACACCATCTTCGTGGAGGCGAACTACGACGACATGCTCTTACAGAATGACATGAAACGTCCATGGTCGATCAAGCAGCGTATCAGCTCGCGTCATGGTCACCTCTCGAATGAACAAACCGCCGCTTTGTTAGCTGAAATTGCCGATAAGCAGCTAGACCATGTCATCCTAGGACACCTGAGCAGCGATTGCAATGAGCCGCAACTCGCCATCAATGCCATGAAAGCCGCCATGACCGCGCAGGGCCATGGCCATGTGCACGTTCAGTGCGCCTCACAAAGAGAGCCCACGGAATGTGTACCAGCAGTGCGCAATTGGACACCTCCGGCTCCCGCACCGGCTCCGACGATTGAACCTGAACCCGAGCCCGCCGTGGTCGAAGAAGAACGCGTGCAAGAGCCCGCTCTCGCCTACTCAGCAAGTCGAAAAGAGAAGACCATACCAGCGGTGGACCTCAGCGCCTACAAGCAAGCCGATCTCTTCTAGCTTCGCGCCCCTTAATTTATGAAAGCCTTTGTCCTCGGTGCCGGTCTCGGCACCCGCCTTCAGCCTCTCACCGAGTGGCTCCCTAAACCGATGGTCCCCGTTTACCATCGTCCGCTGATCAGCTACGCGTTTGATCACCTCCGCGCACTTGAGGAAATCGATGGCTTCGTCGTCAATACCCATCACTGCCCGGAAGCCTATTCTTCAGCCTTTCCTGAGAACAGTTACGCCGGTCTCCCGATCGATTTCCGGCATGAACCTATCCTTCTCGAAACCGCAGGCGGCATTTCCAATGTCGCAGACCTATTAGGAAACGAGCCTTTCCTTGTCTACAATGGCGACATTCTAGCAGACATCCCGTTAGGGCCCTTGCTTGAGACGCATCAGAAATCTAGAAATGAAGTCACGCTCCTTCTGCGCACCGAAGGTCCAGGATTGCATATCGGTCTGAACAATCTCACTCAACGCCTAGCAGACATACGTGAGAAACTCGGCAACCCTGTCGACACCTACTATCAGTTTACCGGAATCTACATCGTAGAGCCCGCCTTCTTAAAACGCCTCACACCAGGCAAGAAAGAGTCCGTCATCCCCATCTTCCTCGACATGATAAAAGAAGGCGCTGCTCTCGGGGGCTGTGTGGAAGATCGCGGCCACTGGTGGGACCTCGGAGACGAGGCCACTTACCGCCAAGTGCACCGCGAATTGCCAACTTCAGACTTTCCCAGCTACGCACCAGACCAAGACTGGCTCGCCAGGCACCGCAGCGCACAACTCGCCCCAACTGCTCGGCTCAATGACGCCGTCATCGGCCCAGTTTCTGAGATTGGTGAGAATGCCCACGTCTCCGATGCCGTCCTCTGGCCTGGCGCAGTCGTCGCTCCTGGAGAGACCGTTTCCAGCGCCATCGTTCGCGGCTCGCGCGAGACGCACTATCAGCATTTCTTTCCTTAAGAAGAGAGTTGGTTTCGTCCCCTGCCCTAGAGTAACTAAGGGGATGCTTCGCAAATTCACTTCCAGCGTCCTCCTAGGGCTCACCCTCGTCACAGCCTGCAGCCAAGGACAACCAGAACTCGGAATTCCCACGAGCGACAAGGGCCTGCCCGGCAACGGCCCTCTCCGCCGCTACGATTGGTTCCAAGATCTCTGGCTGGAGAAACGCCAAGCCTGGTCCAAACAAGTCGCCGCCGATCAAGGCGCGCTTGTCTTCTACGGTGACTCCATCACCCAAGGCTGGGGCGATATCGGCAAAGCCTTTCCAGGAGTCAAATGTGCTAATCGCGGGATCAGTGGCGATACCACACGCGGCTTGTTAGTGCGATTAGAAGGCGATGTCCTCGCCCTCAACCCTAGCGGGGTCGTACTTTTGATAGGCACCAATGACCTCGAAGAAGGAGCCGAGCCTGCCATCATCGCCAGCAACATGAAGCTGCTCATCACCGAGTTCAAGGAACACAATGCTGACATGCCGATCGTGCTTTGTCAGGTCTTTCCCTCTTCCGCTACCAAAGCTCGCCCCGTGAAGAAGATACGGGAGATCAACAAGCTCTATCAGAAAGTCGTCAAAGGAGATCCCCAAGTCACCGTGATCGATACCTGGACACTCTTTGCCAATGACAAAGGCGATGCCAGCAAAGAAGAGTTTCCCGATCTCCTCCATCCGAATGCCGCTGGCTACGCCAAGTGGGCAGCAGCACTGCATCCCGCTTTAGCAACGTTAGACTTCACAGACAAGACGCCTGACGAGTTCACCTTAGAGCCTGGATTCACCAGCCTCTTCAACGGCACCGACCTCACCGGCTGGGCTTATCATCCCACAACAGACAAGATGAAAGCACAAGCCGCACGGTGGAAGAAGAATGATCCTAACGCTCCACCATGGCCCGTTGTGGAACAGAAGATGATCTTCGACGGCAAGAAAGCCACCCAGGATGGCCGCTATGTGGCCAAGAATGGACGCCTCATCGTGACCACCACACCCGAAGGCCGCAAGATCCAGCAACTCTGGACAGCGAAAGACTACTCGGGAGATTTCACACTCAAACTTGATTTCCGCGCTATGCCAAACGCCGATAGCGGTGTCTTTCTCAAAGGGAAGCAGCTCCAATGCCGTGACTTTCCTCTCGCTGGCCCTTACACAGAACTCAAAGCTTTCCGCCCATTAGATTGGAACGAACTCATTGTCCGCGCCAACGGCAACAGCGCCATTTGCACCATCAACGGCGAGATCATCGAAGACGGATTCAAGATTCCTGAGACTGGCCCCTTCGGTCTCGAGGGCGATCGTGGTCAGGTCGAGTATCGCCGGATCCGAATCAAGACAGAGGACTAAGGGCATTCGCTCCAAGGCACCCCAAAACACATTTCTCAACATTTTTATCGGCTTCTCGATAAGACGATGCTAGGAATTGTGGTTATATGAGTTCAGAAATGCCGCCTCCTCCTTCACAATCCGCCCCTGACCCGGACAGCAACCCGTTCCAAATCGAAGGAAAGCCTATCCCAGGAACCGAAGGCCTATCACTTCAAGCCATCCTTGAGGAGATCCAGAAAGGTGGGCGTTTCGCTTCCCCCATGTACTGCGTCTCGATCATCCTCATGAGCTTCAAGAGATCCTTCGGCGTAAGGTTCTATAAGAAAGACCAGAGCGGTGCAGGTCTAGCGACTCTCGGATCTATCATCACCACTATCTTTGGCTGGTGGGGAATTCCCTGGGGTCCCGTCTATTCCATCGGCGCTCTCGCTTCCAACCTTAAGGGAGGCAAAGACTCCACCAAAGAAATCCTTAATGCCACCATCGGGGAGCCTCAGACTCAGGCCCTACTAGCAAGCCGCACAAAACCCAAAGCAGGTTTCGGCCTATGGGCCCTACGTCTTGTCACCATCGGTATTCCAGCCCTTCTCATCTTCTCTTTTGTCACAGCATCTCAACGCGGACAGCGACTCAGAGAAGAACGTTTGGCAAACAATCCAGGCTATGCGGAACTTGTCAGAGTCACGGATTCCCTAGGCAACGGGTCAAGCAGTGGAAATACGCCTTCTGCCAGACAAGTAGCCGATTCACTCTCGAGCATCATCGAGAAAATGGTCGAAACCAGTCTGGACGATCGCGAGGCCAAGCCCTGCTCTGCCCATTGCCGAATCACTGAAGACAGCCTGGCTATGCTCATCGAGGTGCCAGATCTTCGTCACTTCGATGACGACTCCAAGGCCGACATCTTAAATACGGCCTGGGACCTCACAAACACACTCTTAGAAACCGAATCCGGTATCCAAGTCGCACCCGGCACCAAGCTCACCGTAGCTCTAAAGGGACGCATCTTGTGGGAAGCTGCGCTCGTTGGGAAAGTAGACGACCCCGATGCCAAGCCAACTTCCGGCCGCCGAATCGAAGATCGTTTAGATATAGATCGCGCACTTGAGGCCGCATTCACGCCTTGAACCCAGTGCCCGAGGCGGCGGTTTCGTCTTACACGAAACCGCTTGCCCCTAGCAACTCTTCGCCTACGATGCGGTCTAGCTAGACCACTTTGCGCCCGTAGTGTAATGGATAACACACCGGTTTCCGGAGCCGGGAATAGGGGTTCGACTCCCTTCGGGCGTACTTTTCTGGCCCCAGGCCACCACCTGGCAGCCTACTCAGTGACCGCGCGGTAATAGCCTCCAGTGCGTCCGAGGCGTTCGCCATCTGTATCGGTGAAGATCGTGGCGGTTCCGGTGCTTGTGACATCCTCAAGCTTGATCCAATCCTGGGCGGTCAGCGTCTCTGAATATTCAATGCTGTAGTCGCGACCTGCGACGCTTGAGAATGTGAAACTGAAGCCGTCTGCCGCGCGGCCCGATTCCGTAGACCGAAAGTAGTCCGTAGGATCATTGGCATCTGTGCCAGCAATAGCCTCATCAGCATCGCTGACTCCGTCATTGTCAGCGTCTTCGGCTCCAACCACAGGGCCACCACCGTCGGTGCTGATCACCGTGCCTGGGTTATTGAACAGTTCCGTGATCTCTTCTGGCGTGAGCGCTCGGCTGTAAACTTGAACGTCATCGAGCAAACCAGCGAATCCATTCGCTCCTACCCGAGCTCCGATCTGGAGCACATCTTCCACATCCGCGAAACCAGCGGGCTCTTCTGAAAGCCCTACTTCGACACCGTTGATATAGATCCGAGTAGCGGCGGCTCCGCTTTCTTCGCCATTGGCATCTTCGTGGACCATGACGATGTGCGTGGCCTCAGCTAGGGGTTGGTCTGCGGCGGCAGCACTCAGGTTATTGGCATCTTCGCCTACCACAACACCAAGCGTATTGCTCAGGCTAGGGAAGAGTGATAGAGAATAGGCCGCATCGGTGTCTGGATTCGATTTAGAAACGAGCGTGACGCTGGAATCTGCCCCAGTCGATTGCGCCCAGAGGGAAACCGTGAGGGTCTGCAAAGCCGGGAAGCTTGGGATGGCAGCATAGGCAGCGGTATCTACAGTCGAATTGAAACGCACTGCGGTCCCGGTTGCTAAGGCACCTTGGCCTACCTCAACATCACCGACGAAGGAGCCATTGCGGCCATTACCGGAAGCATCCTGCAGTCCACCTGCCTCCGTTTCATCGAGAGGATACCAAGCGACGAGATCGCCTGACAACGGAACACTTGCAGCGAGTGCCACTGTGATCGTGGGTTCGCTAGGATCATCACTTGTGATCGTGATTTCTCCAGTGACCAAGCCTGTCGCCAGCGCAGGATCGAAGGCGATGGAAATGGCTCCGGCCATGAATGGATCAATCTGACTTGGACGATCTTGCAAGACGAAGACGCCCGGAACAGAGGAGGTGACCACCACATTGGAGATGTTAAGCGCAGTTGCCTGACCAGTATTGCGAACTGGCACCATCAAGACGGAAGCTCCCGTTCCAGGTTGGACCAGCCCGACGTCAAACGTGGACGGAACGAACAGATTGGGGTCTTCGTTTCCAGTGACAATGTTTAGATTGTCGATCTTCACGGTCTCCGTGGCCCCACCTGTGCGAGCAGCAAAAGCAAAGCGATAGTGTGACAGCGGATCAAAGCCAGGCGTCGGAATGTCCGTGAAGAGTTCCTCGCCATCCATGGTCACTGTGAGAAGTCCATCCGCAGCACCTGTGCGGAACCACAACACTTCCATGCGACGCTTGGAGCCATCGAAAACAAAGAGCTCATTGTCTAACCGATCCGAATCATCAGCGATGCGGCGGGTGCCACCTTCCAGCGTTGTTCCATCCACGCTCACATCGATGCCAATGCCAAACTCGCCCTCTTCGCCATCGTTGTCCCAGGTATCAAATTCCACAGCCAGACCAGAGCCAAAGCCCTCTTCACTTCCGCCCTCATCATCAGCAATGTCACCAAAGGCAAAGGAGAAACCGTCCGCCGGATTGACGGGGTCTGCGTCATCCGCTTGGAAGAGTGAATAATCAAAGGTCGCGACGAATGCTTGCGTGCCGCGGGAACCTAGTGGCGGCACTTTAAACTGACCATTGGCACCAGCTACGCCAGTCTCAGTGAGTTGAAGTTCCCCACCTAAAATCTGGGCCGAATCCGAACCATGAATAACGGAGCCATCACCAAGCTCCGTCTCGCCATCGGCAAAGGAATCGAAGTTCTGCGCGTATAAACCACCAGGAATCGTAGCGACACCGACTAGGTCAATGAGACGACGCCGCGCTTGTGGAGAAGAGTCATTGCTCGCAAGGAACATCTGAGCCACCTGACGCTCGCCTGCAGTAGTGCCTGCGTTAAACTGAACTTCAATCATAGCCGTTCCTTCTACCGGAATCGTGATGGGTGCTTGCGTCAGGATTTCAAAAGAGCCTGCCTGATCTCCTTCGAGTCCAATCTCAGAGATGACGAGCTCTTGAGAGAATCCACCGTTTGTCACAGCGAACGTTCCCGTAGCAGAACTACCAGCATCTGCGCTCAATCCAAACGAGCGGCTTGAAGCAATCTTCGGATCTCGACCAATCTTGACCGGAATGTCAGGAGCGATCAACGAAACGTTATCGATGAGCACGGTCTCCGTCGCTCCGCCAGTACGACCAGCGAATGCAAATCGATCCGTTTCCTTCGGCGCATAGTCACCGGTCGGTAGGTCTATGAAAATTGGCTCATCATCGATTAACAGTGTGAGTTGCCCCACGCCATTCTCACGCCCCCAGGTCACAGTAACTTTGTGAGTGCTGCCATCGAACTGGAAGATCTCATTGTTGTTCGCATCAGCACCAGGATCAGCGCGAAGCCTACCACCTTCCAAGGTCTGCCCCCCGATACTCACATCAATGCCGATCCCGAACTCACCCTCTTCTGAAGCGTTCGCATTATCCCAAGTATCAAACTCGATCGCGAGGCCGCCGAGGCCCTCTTCAACCGCAACGGTGGGGAGAGCTTCCGCAATGTCTCCAAGATTAAACGAGAAGCCGTCTGCAGGGGCATTGCCACCAGGCGACTCGAAAAGCGCGTATTCGAACGTCGCCGTGAAGCCGCTGGCTTGCGCCTCGCCGAGAGCAGGCAAGAGGTAAAAACCATTCGCACTCGCAACACCATTCTCTGTCAGTCTAAGCGCTTCGCCTTGCACATTGGTAGAGCCCTCAGGAGCTGAGACAATGAAGCTCCCATCTCCTAGGTCCGCAGTCCCGTCTTCGTAGCCCGAGAAGTCTTGACGATAAACACCCGTATCGACCGGCGGCGCGATGATGACAAAGTTATCCATCAGAATAGTCTCAGAAGCTCCACCCGTGCGCGCAGCAAAGGCAAAGCGATGCTCCGCTTCCGGCGTGAATCCCGTCACCTCAAGATCCTTGAATAGCTCAAGATCACCGTAGGTCACATTGAGGACGCCAGCATCATCACCAGTTTGCTCATAGCGAATGACCACAAGCCGAGAGATGCCGTCAAATTGGTAGATATCGTTATCGCTAGGATCAGCACCAGCCTCCACTCGGTTGAGCCAGTTATCTTCGGAAAAGCCATCCACACTGACATCCACACCAATCCCATTATCAGCGCCCTCACCTTCATTGTTCCAGGTATCAAACTCGATCGCGAGCCCTTGCCCCCACCCTTCTTCGGCAGCGCCAGACGGTCCGCCCACATCAGGAATCGGCCCGAAGTTGAAAGAGAAGCCATCAGCTGGCGTGCCGGAAGCTTCTAATGCGAGATCAAAGATAGCCACCCAACCTTGAGTGGATTGCGCACCAAGGGCTGGTAGTTTCCACCAAGCCGAGCTGCCGCCAACCCCACTCTCGGTGAGCTGGAAACGACCTTCTGACACCTTTGCCACGTCGTTGTTACTGAAGATCAAGGAACCATCCGCGAGATCCGTCTCACCATCGGAGAAAGCATCGAAGTCCTGAGTGTAAACCGACGTACCGATCGAAGCGGGAATGATATTTGCCGTGACTGCGACGACAACAGTCTGGCGACGCTCATTTGAATCATTCGTCATCAAGCTAACATTTGCTCTCAGCGCACCCAGCGTGTCGCCTCCGACCGCGCGAATCCGAATCTCTCCCATCGCACCAGGAGCGATTGCTAGAGGCAAGTCTGTCAGGACTTCAAAGCTATCAGGATTGATCCCACCAAGGGTCGCACTACTGATGATCAATTCACGGGCTGCACCACGATTCGACACGGAAATAACGCCTTCACCCGTCTGCGACACTTCGACCGGATCAAGAGTCACAGCAGTAGCGACCTGGATAAATGGATCACTCAGTAGCGGCGGCGATGCCGGGCTATTGATCGCGATATTATCAAACAACACCGTTTCCGTAGCTCCTCCCGTCCGCCCAGTGATGGCCAAGATATCATTGGCGCTAGGGGTATAATCAGGCACAGGAAGATTCTCGAAGATGACGTTCTCATCGACCAGAAGATCCACCTGGCCACCATCGGCTGATCGCCATTGAAACTCGACCGGCCGGCTGATGCCATCAAACTTGAAGAGCTCGTTATTATTTCTGTCAGCGGCAGAGTCGATGCGTGCACGACCACCTTCAGCAGTGATCCCGTCAACACTGACATCGATGCCAATTCCGAATTCCCCCTCTTCGGCGTCTACCCCGTTGTCCCAGGTATCAAATTCAATCGCCAAACCCGCGTTGTAACCTTCCTCTGCAGATCCAGGAGCATCCACAGCAGGATCAGGATCGATGTCCCCCACATTGACCGAGAAACCATCGGCAGGCGCATTACCTCCCTCGTCCTCTATCAGAGCCAAATCAAACCGGAGAGTGAAAGACTCCACCCCATCGAAATCCAAGAGTGGCGATTTAAAAGTTCCTCGTGAATTCCCCTCATCCTTCGAGGTAAGTTGCAGAGCACCGCCAGTGACGAAGGTATCCTCTGTCGTACTGTCCATGCCCGAGCCATCCCCAAGGTCAGTCGCGCCTTCGGCCACGGCATCGAAGTTCTGCCGATAGCCTGGAACATCAGTCACATCCGTTTCAATGCCAGGATTTGATACTAGCCAATCCGCTAGTGTGACACCATCACCATCTGGGTCACCCAACTCAACGCCATTCGGCACGCCATCACCATCTGAATCCATCGCAGCAAGCGCCGGCGACCAGAACTCCTCGCGACCACCAGCAGTCACGAGCTCTCTGACAGCTTCACCAAAGCCAGTCCGCGCACCGCCGCCACTTGGGCGAATGTGACAGTTTGCACAGGTATTCTCAGCCCCATTTGGGAGCATACCTACTCGAAAACTACGGGCATGAGAAGACGACAAGAGAAAAGCAGCGGCTAAGACCACCGCCAGAAGACGATTCGGAATCATTGAACTAGGGGTTACGACAAATTTGGGGTTCCAACAGTTTACATGGCTCATCGGAAAGTGAGCAACCGCAAATCGAGAGGCTAGTTGAGCTGCGCGAGCACCTCTTCGACAATCGCCTCAGGGGATTGATCAATGGACACTCGGATCGCTTCTTCCGGCTCTTCCAAAGTCGCTAACTGACTAACCAGCAATCCCGGAGGCATGAAATGCCCCTCGCGAGCATCCATCCGCGATTGCAAGACAGCCTCGGTACCATGGAGATAAATGAACTTCAGCTCAGGATCTCCCGCCTGCAGAATATCGCGATAAGAGGCCTTGAGGGCCGAACAGCCTACAAAGCACCACCCAGGTTTAGCCGCATGTTCGCGAATAACCTCAGCCAGGGATTCCAACCAGCCCTGGCGATCCTCATCCGTCAATGGCGAGCCCGAACGCATCTTCTCCACATTCGCTTGCGGGTGAAATGCGTCTCCCTCGACAAACACGCCCGCCTTATACTTGGCCAAACCTTCTCCCACCGTGGTCTTGCCACACCCACACACACCCATGACGACATAAACCTGGCTCATTGAACTAAGAAACATCACCGAGAAAGACACTGAGTCCAAGAGGATTCTTCCATTGCCGGGCGTCTCCCACTCTGCCTATGCTCAGACCGCTTCTCATGAGATTTCTAATAAGCCTCTTCGCACTATCACTCACACTCAGCAGCCTCCAGGCGCGCACGCCAAATGTCGTCATCATCTTTCTAGATGACGCTGGCTGGGCAGACTTCGAGCCGTTCGGCATCCCACCCTACAAGACGCCGAACGTCAGCCAGCTGGCCAAGGAAGGGCGACGCTTCAATCAGTTCTACGTCCCTCAAGCCATCTGCTCAGCTTCTCGCGCCGCACTTCTGTCAGGATGCTACCCAGGTCGGACCAAGGTCTTCGGCGCGCATGGACCGAACGGACGCGGACTCGAACCAAAGTTCATGAACATCGCCGAGATGCTCAAACAGAAAGACTACAAAACCGGCATCTTTGGCAAATGGCATGTGGGTGATCAACCTGACACTCGCCCCGCTGCACGTGGTTTCGATGAATCCGCAGGCCTCATGTATTCCAATGATATGTGGGAGTTTCACCCCGAGAATCCAGACTATTGGGGCAAGTTTCCTCTAAAGTATTACGAGAATAACGAAGTCACCATTCCGCGTGTGACCAAGGAGCATCAACCTAACCTTACCACTTGGGCTACAGAGAAAGCAGTGGACTTCATTGGCCGCCACAAGGAAGAGCCGTTCTTTCTCTACGTTCCGCATTCCATGCCTCACGTGCCGCTCTTTGTCAGTGACAAGTTTAAGGACAAGTCAGGCGCTGGTTTGTTAGGCGACGTCCTGATGGAAATCGATTGGTCAGTCGGACAAATCAATCAAGCCTTGAAAGACAACGGCATCGAAGACGACACCTTGCTAGTCTTCACCTCTGATAATGGCCCCTGGGTCGCCTACGGAAATCACGCCGGCACCACCCCGTTCCGCGAAGCCAAAGGCACCAGTTTCGATGGCGGTATCCGCAGTGCTTGCTTAGCCAAGTATCCTACCAAGCTCAAAGCTGCAAGCGTCTCGGACGCTGCTTGGTGCACGATCGACCTCCTCCCGACCATTGCCCATTTGACAGAAGCCGCCCTCCCAGAAAGACCGATCGATGGCAAGAATGTCTGGCCACTCATCACTGGTGACACAGACGCCAAGTCACCACAAACCTATTACGCCTTCTCCAATGGGAAGAACTTCGAAGGTGTCCTCAGCGGCGACGGGAAATGGAAACTTCACCTTCCTCATAGCCACCGAACGCTCGCAAAGCCCGCCCATGATGGACAAGCGGGTAAATACCGGCAGGCGAAGATCGAACTGAGCCTCTTCGATCTCGAGAACGACCCCTACGAGACGACCAACGTGGCCGCAGAGAACCCCAAGGTCTTAGAGAACCTCCACAAGCTCGCAGAATCTCACCGCGCCCAATTCTACCCGACCAAGAAGGACTAGACAGGCCACAGCTCCACTTCCTAGTATACCACATGAAACGCCCCTTCATCCTTGCTTCCTGTCTCACGCTTTGGACATCCAGCGTCCTTCTAGCTGCGGAGAACTGGCCTCAGT